>WOVY01011622.1:52500-157281 GCA_013436015.1 Rhipicephalus annulatus | reverse complement strand
TTAGATAATTTCGCACGCAACCTGAGATTGAGGAGTTCTTTCACGGTAGAAATAACAGTAGCCATGCTTTCCGGGGTGCTGCCGTCAGCTAAACGTGGACACCACCATTACAACGCGATAAATACCTTGATCTATATATTGATGCTGTTCAGCGCGATGTAATTCAAGGCATATAGGCAGAAAACTTCGTTCCGTCGAAATCTGCGCGACGGAGAACTGAAAGCGATCGAATTATTAAGGAAGCGCGACGACATCACTATTAAGCCAGCCGACAAGGGTGGTGCCATCGTGGTTATGAACACAGCAGACTATATTAAGGAGGCTCTTCGGCAGCTCAATGACACTTCATTTTACAAACGACTTGATGCAGACCCCACAATGGACTTCAAAGAAACTCTAAAACAAAAGATATATGCACTCTGGCGAGATAAAAAAATATGTGATAAGGCAGCCACAACACTAGTCCCGCTAAGTCCGTCTGCTGGCCGATTTTACATGCTGCCAAAAATTCATAAGCCGAACAACCCAGGCCGCCCCATAGTCTCTGCAAACGGAAACGGTGACAGAAGACTTGTCTTGTTATGTGGACTCGTTGATTCGTCACCTTCCCGCCACGTATCAGTCTTTCTTGAGGGACACGAACCACTTTTTGTCGGTAGTTAACGACATTACCGTGCCTAATGGTTCCTTTCTGGTAACGCTGGACGTTTCGTCACTCTACACAAACATCCCTCACTCGGATGGCATCTTCGCGGTTGTAGAAGCGTATGAGAAATGTTTCCGATGATAAGCCAGTAAACAGCACTACCATTGCGGTGTTACTTGAAATGATTCTCCACATGAACAATTTTATATTCAATGAAGTGCATTATGTACAGGTCAGCGGCACTTCGATGGGGACTAAGATTGGGCCAAATTATGCCAACATTTTATGGGGAAGCTTGAAGAGGAGTTTTTACGCAGTCGCCAATTAAAACCGCTATGCTATAAAAGATTCATTGACGATATTTTCTTTATTTGGCCTCATGGTGAATCGCACCTTCTCTCATTCATATCAGATTTCAATAACGTTCACCCATCCATCTCTTTTACGCACGTCTACTCGACTGAAACCATAAACTTCTTAGACGTATCTATTAGCCTAATAAACGGCAACCTAATCACCAAGCTTTATCAAAAGCCTACTGACCGACAACAATACCTACATTTCAACAGCAGTCACGCTAAACATTGTAAATCCAGCATACATATAGCCAAGCTGTTCGTTTTAAACGCCTTTGCTCCGAGCAAGCAGACTTCATCGCTAGTTGTGATAAACTGCGTGTTTCTCTTCTAAAGCAGAAATACCCGGCACAGATAATTGATGACGCAGTGGCACGTGCTGATATGCTTGACCGAAAAACACTGATCAATGCAGAGAAACATTCCCATAGCCTCAATAATGCTAACCTAGTACTCACGCATAGCGCTTCCGCACCCAATGTAGCAGCCATTCTTAGGACAACATCACAACATATTGACGCAAAGCGACCACCTAAAAGAAGTTTTTTCAGAGCCACCCCGCGCCGTGTATCGTCGCTGTAGGAACTTGCAGGACATCCTCACGTCCTCCAAAGTACGGACTAACAATTACATTTCACACGCTGGTTGCCATCCATGCCGCAAACCTCGATGCAAGTTATGCAACAGATGACAACCACCGCTGTGGCTAAAAGCTCCGCAAACAATTTCACTTTAAAAATTCGTGGCGATTTCACCTGTGACACAGATAATGCGGTTTATCTGCTTGAGTGCTCCTTTTGTCACTTGCAGTATATCGGTCATACTGAAAATTCATTTCGCTACCGTTTCAACAATCACAAGGCCCATGTGCACTCCATGCCTCATCTGCCGATTTCAAGGCACGTCGCCACTACCGGACATAGTTTCGAATCATTTAGGGCAACTGTATTGGAGGCGGGATTCACGTCGCATTATAAGCGTGAGATACGCGAATCATTTCTAATTCATAAGTTCGGAACGGCTTCTAGGGGTTTAAACGAAAACGCGGGCAAACTGGCTAGCATAATTGCGTAGAATACAGTGCGTGCTCGGCCTCATGCGGAGACAGACTTATCTCGTTCGTGCGTGTGTGAATGGATGTTTAATCCTTCGTAAAAGTGCATTATGTATCGTTATTATTATTATTTTGTAGAGTCAATCTTGTGCTATGTACGCTCGGCGCATTGCCAATATTTCTTATATGTTCTGCGCCTCGTGGTATCTCACTGGCCAGTGACGCGATTATTATTATTTTTTTACGCGATATCTTTGTTTTTGTGATTGTGAGTCACAGTGCGTTGTTGTGTCCACTATGCGCATGTACCTTGCTTTCATTGCGCATAGCATCTGGCAGTGGTGCACTGTTCCTGTGTATACATCCGCCTACCTATATATTAAGTGCCTGTAACATACTGCATTCATTCTGACGAAGGCTGGTCCACCAGCCGAAACGTTAATAAATCCACATTTCGTACGTGCGTCCTTCTCTTCAATCATCTATTACACCGGACCATCGATCTTCATTCCTAAAATATTATACAACTATGGATTCCCGGAGGACCACGTCGAAGTATATTTCATGGAAATTCCCAAAGGCACCACCTTCCACTGTCGTCGTGGGTGACTCGCAAACCAAATATTTGTTCCAGCACTTTGACCCTCTATTGGCAGGCACGCCAGCTTTTGTTTCACATAATGGCGCTGTTATAGCTGACATGCCTTTGCTGATCGATTTTGTCCCTTCAACGACGTCTACGTTGATTGTGCACATTGGCACCAATGACTTAACGAAGAACAATGCACGTGCCGTCTTCGAAAACTACATTCACATGCTTACCTGCATCCAAAAGGAGTATCAAGGTATACGGAATATTTACGCCACACTTATTTTGCCGAGGGCTGCCAACCGCCGCCGTGGATACAAGAATCAAAGGTTTATTCACCGGTTCAACCGTGAAGCCAGCCTTTTCAACAGTCTCTTACGCCGTTATTGCAGACGTTCCAGTACGGCGCACCTTCTGGACCATGCACTCGAATGTTTTCCCCCCCGCACGAGTCCTAGCAGCGGATGGCGTACATCTCAGCTTTGAAGGCGTTGCTCTCGTGGCATGTCATATCCGACAACTGTGCTTCGAGTCTCCGAGTCAAGCAACCACTGCATCTTGGCAAGATTGTGCCCCAGCTATACAGCACCATACGCCGTCTACTAGAGGGGTAGGTCCTGAGCCGTCCACAGCCGTGCCCCTGCTAAAGAAACCAACGGGCAAAAACAAGAATCGTGGTGATCGTACTGATGATGGTGGGTGCACTTCGAGAGCGATCCGAAACAATCCCACCCCCGAATGCCAGCCACCCGCTGGCCATTGTCCTTCGCAGAGGGGTAAGGAACACTACCCGACCTACGACACATCACGACACACAGCGGATACAGCCCCTCGCGTGAGTGGTTCCACTGCAAGTTCTTCCGTCATCCTGTCCCGCCGTGGCCATTCTTTGCAACAAAGTGAGGGACGCTTTACTGGCGCCGCGGCATCAACTGCTACAGAAGACATCGCCACTACTCAAGCAGGACCCACTACGAAAGCAGTTGGTCCTACTGCTCACCCAAGGTATCCACTTCGAAAAAAATTTTCTGATGCTGTAAAAAGTAATTCGAAGAATTGACTAGCTTCGACGCACGCCAATGAGAACTTTACCTCGCACCTTTGTTCCAAGGGATTTCAAAAGATGAGAAGGGCAGTGGAAAAACGAGTTCGTTACGAGCTACACACTGCCACTTTAGAAACTTACCTCGCTGCTTCTATTGCACCAAAAGGTCTGAACCTTTTCCTACGCCCTGCCACTTCTCAATTGTCAAATAATAACGCAAAAAGGTGGCAAGACACCCTACAGAAGTCTTCGCTAGAACTTCTGCGTATTACTGTCAATCATTACCGCTCGGCTTTGAAATCTCTGATGAACGAAGAGAGGAATATGTGTAATCAAACCCCGCTTAGTACTCTGGAGGTTAACTCGCTGTGCATATTCGAGGAAAAGAAACGCAATGAAATATGTGCTGTCAAATGTAAGAAGTTACTCAGGGACGGCGTGATGTCTCATTGCACACCCGCGCAACTCCTTAAAAATTTAAGTACGGCGCCGTCCCGTTTCGAAAATACACCCCGTTCAGATGATGTTTCAAACGTAGTCAACATATCGAACTGTAGTCTGTCCAAAGATGAAATGTCTGTATTATCGCGTGGTTTGAAGTTTTGCCCCGCAACGGGTCATTGCGATGAATTCCAGCTACTCAGTGACTTAGATAATTTCGCACGCAACCTGAGATTGAGGGAGTTCTTTCACGGTAGAAATAACAGTAGCCATGCTTCCGGGGTGCTGCCGTCAGCTAAACGTTGGACACCACCATTACAACGCGATAAATACCTTGATCTATATATTGATGCTGTTCAGCGCGATGTAATTCAAGCATATAGGCAGAAAACTTCGTTCCGTCGAAATCTGCGCGACGGAGAACTGAAAGCGATCGAATTATTAAGGAAGCGCGACGACATCACTATTAAGCCAGCCGACAAGGGTGGTGCCATCGTGGTTATGAACACAGCAGACTATATTAAGGAGGCTCTTCGGCAGCTCAATGACACTTCATTTTACAAACGACTTGATGCAGACCCCACAATGGACTTCAAAGAAACTCTAAAACAAAAGATATATGCACTCTGGCGAGATAAAAAAATATGTGATAAGGCAGCCACAACACTAGTCCCGCTAAGTCCGTCTGCTGGCCGATTTTACATGCTGCCAAAAATTCATAAGCCGAACAACCCAGGCCGCCCCATAGTCTCTGCAAACGGAACGGTGACAGAAGACTTGTCTTGTTATGTGGACTCGTTGATTCGTCACCTTCCCGCCACGTATCAGTCTTTCTTGAGGGACACGAACCACTATTTGTCGGTAGTTAACGACATTACCGTGCCTAATGGTTCCTTTCTGGTAACGCTGGACGTTTCGTCACTCTACACAAACATCCCTCACTCGGATGGCATCTTCGCGGTTGTAGAAGCGTATGAGAAATGTTCCGATGATAAGCCAGTAAACAGCACTACCATTGCGGTGTTACTTGAAATGATTCTCCACATGAACAATTTTATATTCAATGAAGTGCATTATGTACAGGTCAGCGGCACTTCGATGGGGACTAAGATTGGGCCAAATTATGCCAACATTTTTATGGGGAAGCTTGAAGAGGAGTTTTTACGCAGTCGCCAATTAAAACCGCTATGCTATAAAAGATTCATTGACGATATTTTCTTTATTTGGCCTCATGGTGAATCGCACCTTCTCTCATTCATATCAGATTTCAATAACGTTCACCCATCCATCTCTTTTACGCACGTCTACTCGACTGAAACCATAAACTTCTTAGACGTATCTATTAGCCTAATAAACGGCAACCTAATCACCAAGCTTTATCAAAAGCCTACTGACCGACAACAATACCTACATTTCAACAGCAGTCACGCTAAACATTGTAAATCCAGCATACCATATAGCCAAGCTGTTCGTTTTAAACGCCTTTGCTCCGAGCAAGCAGACTTCATCGCTAGTTGTGATAAACTGCGTGTTTCTCTTCTAAAGCAGAAATACCCGGCACAGATAATTGATGACGCAGTGGCACGTGCTGATATGCTTGACCGAAAAACACTGATCAATGCAGAGAAACATTCCCATAGCCTCAATAATGCTAACCTAGTACTCACGCATAGCGCTTCCGCACCCAATGTAGCAGCCATTCTTAGGAAACATCACAACATATTGACGCAAAGCGACCACCTAAAAGAAGTTTTTTCAGAGCCACCCCGCGCCGTGTATCGTCGCTGTAGGAACTTGCAGGACATCCTCACGTCCTCCAAAGTACGGACTAACAATTACATTTCACACGCTGGTTGCCATCCATGCCGCAAACCTCGATGCAAGTTATGCAAACAGATGACAACCACCGCTGTGGCTAAAAGCTCCGCAAACAATTTCACTTTAAAAATTCGTGGCGATTTCACCTGTGACACAGATAATGCGGTTTATCTGCTTGAGTGCTCCTTTTGTCACTTGCAGTATATCGGTCATACTGAAAATTCATTTCGCTACCGTTTCAACAATCACAAGGCCCATGTGCACTCCATGCCTCATCTGCCGATTTCAAGGCACGTCGCCACTACCGGACATAGTTTCGAATCATTTAGGGCAACTGTATTGGAGGCGGGATTCACGTCGCATTATAAGCGTGAGATACGCGAATCATTTCTAATTCATAAGTTCGGAACGGCTTCTAGGGGTTTAAACGAAAACGCGGGCAAACTGGCTAGCATAATTGCGTAGAATACAGTGCGTGCTCGGCCTCATGCGGAGACAGACTTATCTCGTTCGTGCGTGTGTGAATGGATGTTTAATCCTTCGTAAAAGTGCATTATGTATCGTTATTATTATTATTTTGTAGAGTCAATCTTGTGCTATGTACGCTCGGCGCATTGCCAATATTTCTTATATGTTCTGCGCCTCGTGGTATCTCACTGGCCAGTGACGCGATTATTATTATTTTTTTACGCGATATCTTTGTTTTTGTGATTGTGAGTCACAGTGCGTTGTTGTGTCCACTATGCGCATGTACCTTGCTTTCATTGCGCATAGCATCTGGCAGTGGTGCACTGTTCCTGTGTATACATCCGCCTACCTATATATTAAGTGCCTGTAACATACTGCATTCATTCTGACGAAGGCTGGTCCACCAGCCGAAACGTTAATAAATCCACATTTCGTACGTGCGTCCTTCTCTTCAATCATCTATTACACCGGACCATCGATCTTCATTCCTAAAATATTATACAACTATGGATTCCCGGAGGACCACGTCGAAGTATATTTCATGGAAATTCCCAAAGGCACCACCTTCCACTGTCGTCGTGGGTGACTCGCAAACCAAATATTTGTTCCAGCACTTTGACCCTCTATTGGCAGGCACGCCAGCTTTTGTTTCACATAATGGCGCTGTTATAGCTGACATGCCTTTGCTGATCGATTTTGTCCCTTCAACGACGTCTACGTTGATTGTGCACATTGGCACCAATGACTTAACGAAGAACAATGCACGTGCCGTCTTCGAAAACTACATTCACATGCTTACCTGCATCCAAAAGGAGTATCAAGGTATACGGAATATTTACGCCACACTTATTTTGCCGAGGGCTGCCAACCGCCGCCGTGGATACAAGAATCAAAGGTTTATTCACCGGTTCAACCGTGAAGCCAGCCTTTTCAACAGTCTCTTACGCCGTTATTGCAGACGTTCCAGTACGGCGCACCTTCTGGACCATGCACTCGAATGTTTTCCCCCCGCACGAGTCCTAGCAGCGGATGGCGTACATCTCAGCTTTGAAGGCGTTGCTCTCGTGGCATGTCATATCCGACAACTGTGCTTCGAGTCTCCGAGTCAAGCAACCACTGCATCTTGGCAAGATTGTGCCCCAGCTATACAGCACCATACGCCGTCTACTAGAGGGGTAGGTCCTGAGCCGTCCACAGCCGTGCCCCTGCTAAAGAAACCAACGGGCAAAAACAAGAATCGTGGTGATCGTACTGATGATGGTGGGTGCACTTCGAGAGCGATCCGAAACAATCCCACCCCCGAATGCCAGCCACCCGCTGGCCATTGTCCTTCGCAGAGGGGTAAGGAACACTACCCGACCTACGACACATCACGACACACAGCGGATACAGCCCCTCGCGTGAGTGGTTCCACTGCAAGTTCTTCCGTCATCCTGTCCCGCCGTGGCCATTCTTTGCAACAAAGTGAGGGACGCTTTACTGGCGCCGCGGCATCAACTGCTACAGAAGACATCGCCACTACTCAAGCAGGACCCACTACGAAAGCAGTTGGTCCTACTGCTCACCCAAGGTATCCACTTCGAAAAAAATTTTCTGATGCTGTAAAAAGTAATTCGAAGAATTGACTAGCTTCGACGCACGCCAATGAGAACTTTACCTCGCACCTTTGTTCCAAGGGATTTCAAAAGATGAGAAGGGCAGTGGAAAAACGAGTTCGTTACGAGCTACACACTGCCACTTTAGAAACTTACCTCGCTGCTTCTATTGCACCAAAAGGTCTGAACCTTTTCCTACGCCCTGCCACTTCTCAATTGTCAAATAATAACGCAAAAAGGTGGCAAGACACCCTACAGAAGTCTTCGCTAGAACTTCTGCGTATTACTGTCAATCATTACCGCTCGGCTTTGAAATCTCTGATGAACGAAGAGAGGAATATGTGTAATCAAACCCCGCTTAGTACTCTGGAGGTTAACTCGCTGTGCATATTCGAGGAAAAGAAACGCAATGAAATATGTGCTGTCAAATGTAAGAAGTTACTCAGGGACGGCGTGATGTCTCATTGCACACCCGCGCAACTCCTTAAAAATTTAAGTACGGCGCCGTCCCGTTTCGAAAATACACCCCGTTCAGATGATGTTTCAAACGTAGTCAACATATCGAACTGTAGTCTGTCCAAAGATGAAATGTCTGTATTATCGCGTGGTTTGAAGTTTTGCCCCGCAACGGGTCATTGCGATGAATTCCAGCTACTCAGTGACTTAGATAATTTCGCACGCAACCTGAGATTGAGGGAGTTCTTTCACGGTAGAAATAACAGTAGCCATGCTTCCGGGGTGCTGCCGTCAGCTAAACGTTGGACACCACCATTACAACGCGATAAATACCTTGATCTATATATTGATGCTGTTCAGCGCGATGTAATTCAAGCATATAGGCAGAAAACTTCGTTCCGTCGAAATCTGCGCGACGGAGAACTGAAAGCGATCGAATTATTAAGGAAGCGCGACGACATCACTATTAAGCCAGCCGACAAGGGTGGTGCCATCGTGGTTATGAACACAGCAGACTATATTAAGGAGGCTCTTCGGCAGCTCAATGACACTTCATTTTACAAACGACTTGATGCAGACCCCACAATGGACTTCAAAGAAACTCTAAAACAAAAGATATATGCACTCTGGCGAGATAAAAAAATATGTGATAAGGCAGCCACAACACTAGTCCCGCTAAGTCCGTCTGCTGGCCGATTTTACATGCTGCCAAAAATTCATAAGCCGAACAACCCAGGCCGCCCCATAGTCTCTGCAAACGGAACGGTGACAGAAGACTTGTCTTGTTATGTGGACTCGTTGATTCGTCACCTTCCCGCCACGTATCAGTCTTTCTTGAGGGACACGAACCACTTTTTGTCGGTAGTTAACGACATTACCGTGCCTAATGGTTCCTTTCTGGTAACGCTGGACGTTTCGTCACTCTACACAAACATCCCTCACTCGGATGGCATCTTCGCGGTTGTAGAAGCGTATGAGAAATGTTCCGATGATAAGCCAGTAAACAGCACTACCATTGCGGTGTTACTTGAAATGATTCTCCACATGAACAATTTTATATTCAATGAAGTGCATTATGTACAGGTCAGCGGCACTTCGATGGGGACTAAGATTGGGCCAAATTATGCCAACATTTTTATGGGGAAGCTTGAAGAGGAGTTTTTACGCAGTCGCCAATTAAAACCGCTATGCTATAAAAGATTCATTGACGATATTTTCTTTATTTGGCCTCATGGTGAATCGCACCTTCTCTCATTCATATCAGATTTCAATAACGTTCACCCATCCATCTCTTTTACGCACGTCTACTCGACTGAAACCATAAACTTCTTAGACGTATCTATTAGCCTAATAAACGGCAACCTAATCACCAAGCTTTATCAAAAGCCTACTGACCGACAACAATACCTACATTTCAACAGCAGTCACGCTAAACATTGTAAATCCAGCATACCATATAGCCAAGCTGTTCGTTTTAAACGCCTTTGCTCCGAGCAAGCAGACTTCATCGCTAGTTGTGATAAACTGCGTGTTTCTCTTCTAAAGCAGAAATACCCGGCACAGATAATTGATGACGCAGTGGCACGTGCTGATATGCTTGACCGAAAAACACTGATCAATGCAGAGAAACATTCCCATAGCCTCAATAATGCTAACCTAGTACTCACGCATAGCGCTTCCGCACCCAATGTAGCAGCCATTCTTAGGAAACATCACAACATATTGACGCAAAGCGACCACCTAAAAGAAGTTTTTTCAGAGCCACCCCGCGCCGTGTATCGTCGCTGTAGGAACTTGCAGGACATCCTCACGTCCTCCAAAGTACGGACTAACAATTACATTTCACACGCTGGTTGCCATCCATGCCGCAAACCTCGATGCAAGTTATGCAAACAGATGACAACCACCGCTGTGGCTAAAAGCTCCGCAAACAATTTCACTTTAAAAATTCGTGGCGATTTCACCTGTGACACAGATAATGCGGTTTATCTGCTTGAGTGCTCCTTTTGTCACTTGCAGTATATCGGTCATACTGAAAATTCATTTCGCTACCGTTTCAACAATCACAAGGCCCATGTGCACTCCATGCCTCATCTGCCGATTTCAAGGCACGTCGCCACTACCGGACATAGTTTCGAATCATTTAGGGCAACTGTATTGGAGGCGGGATTCACGTCGCATTATAAGCGTGAGATACGCGAATCATTTCTAATTCATAAGTTCGGAACGGCTTCTAGGGGTTTAAACGAAAACGCGGGCAAACTGGCTAGCATAATTGCGTAGAATACAGTGCGTGCTCGGCCTCATGCGGAGACAGACTTATCTCGTTCGTGCGTGTGTGAATGGATGTTTAATCCTTCGTAAAAGTGCATTATGTATCGTTATTATTATTATTTTGTAGAGTCAATCTTGTGCTATGTACGCTCGGCGCATTGCCAATATTTCTTATATGTTCTGCGCCTCGTGGTATCTCACTGGCCAGTGACGCGATTATTATTATTTTTTTACGCGATATCTTTGTTTTTGTGATTGTGAGTCACAGTGCGTTGTTGTGTCCACTATGCGCATGTACCTTGCTTTCATTGCGCATAGCATCTGGCAGTGGTGCACTGTTCCTGTGTATACATCCGCCTACCTATATATTAAGTGCCTGTAACATACTGCATTCATTCTGACGAAGGCTGGTCCACCAGCCGAAACGTTAATAAATCCACATTTCGTACGTGCGTCCTTCTCTTCAATCATCTATTACACCGGACCATCGATCTTCATTCCTAAAATATATATACATATATATATATATATATATATATATATATATATATACTGGTTTTTGTTCTACACACATACAGCTGTTTTTTTAGTGGGATGGTTCAGTGGTCTCCCATATTTCAGTAGGAAGTACTCGGAATTGTTAAACATTTTTTCTAAACACAGTACCCCTCGTCTATATGCGATGATGGCGTTCGCGCTGTGATGGGACGGCTTTATGCTCTCCCATAGTAGAGTACCCGGTACTCTAAATCGTTAACTACTTTTTTAAACACAAGGAAAGTCGAAGTGCGAGCGGCCACCGAGTCCAATATTCATGCATGCGACGCGTCGAGAAAAAGCCACAGCATAGCCACAAAGGCGAAGCATTGAACGCGATAGTAACAAATTCTAAGGCCACGCGCAAAATGGAAAGCAGATCGAAACATGCCCCACGTTACTCACGCGCAAATGACACACGAAACGTACTCACAGGTACAGTGCCTCGAGCGTGCAGCGGAGGGGAACGAGCGCATCAAGTCACGTCACACGTGAGACATGAGCGCTCTCTGGCAGTTTTCTTGGAAAACGAGACGCGCAGCTCTGAGACGGGTGTGCGCGCCCTTCTCAGAGGCGACAAGGTGTAGTACGCAAGGCGACGGGTAGATGCCACCACCGTGTCGTCTTAGCAAAGCGTTGGAAACACTCGTCTTTTCGCGCAAGCGTTGCATGGTCATTGCAGCGTGGTAAACGCTACGGTACTTAAAATTACCTATGTATGCCTCTGCTAGTGAAAGACGCACATACAGAATACATACTTGCTGTTATGGTGCCTCAGATATGCGCAATTTTTGCTTTTAGATGCGGAGCATCTTATACTCGCGCCTTGTAGTGCGCCGTCCGCGCCGTCCGCGCCGTCCGCACCGCTTCTCGAACATTCGACAGCTGACGCGCGCGCATGCGCCGTCGCGCCGTCGCCCACTCTTCCACCATCTGTGCATCCCTTCCTCCTCTACACACCGCGCGCGCTTCACTCCTCCACCATCTGTGCACCCTTCCTTCTCTACACACCGCGTTCGACATCTACAATTCTCCTGATTCTCCAGTGGACGCGCATGTGGCGTCGCGCTTCGAGAACATTCAACAGCTGACAGTGCATGCGCCGTCGTGCTGTATATATACTCAAGGTCGGCGCTCGCTCGCTCAGTTGCCGCTCGTCGGTTGGTTTGTACGGCGCGTCGACGTCCAAGGTCGCGGTGAAATGAATTCCAACGAATCCACAAACACAATGATCGACGTTCCTTCGACCAGCGCCGCCCTTTCGCATACGTGTGTACGTGTTCACTCATTTAACACCCCCTCCTACAACCACGTTAACCAATTTAGCCATCGACCCAAGTAAGTCGCACTTTAACACCCCGTTAACCAATTATATGCTCCGCATCCTCCTCAGTGTTCCCCCGAGGGAAGCTGCGGGCAATTTTTTTAATTGACAATCGCATAAGTATGAATGCTGAATCTTGAGCAACATTGGTGTCGGCCGTTTGGCGTATTGACTGGTGCCGTTGAATGTAACGCGTACTGTTAGGGTTGGACAAACAGACAAATGTTCAGACAGACAGACAGACAGACAGACAGACAGACATACATACAGACAGACAAAACTTTTTGCGTCGAAGGTCGCCAAGAAAGACTATCGTGTAAAAGCGCGCGCTTTTTGCAAACGAAGACTGCAATGATTGCAGTTACCTTTGTGCTCCCGGTAACTACAACGGAATCGTTCCAGGTAAAGCCCGAGGCTAGCCAAGACGTGCGATCCTCGCCGCGAGGTAAGGGCTCGTGAGGAAGCGTCCCCGTCCTCCTCTGAGACTCTAAGCGAGGCAAAGTACACGTAGGTGATTAGATATCACACAGTCCCGTTAATTAAGGTGGCGATCGCCGGGCTGATTCCAAGGGCCGAAGTATCGGCCCCCCGAACCGCACCACGGAAGCGTGGACAATTGAGAAGTGGTCCTTTTTGGTGCGCCAGCGGACGTTGGCTGTGGCCCAAAGAACAAGTCAGAGCCGAGAGTTGATAAACAAAACAGAATTATATTCTCAATAATGGCAGATCAAAAAACAATACACAAGTATGCACACTCCACAATAGTTGAATACAATATGTCACCCACACCCACCAAACAATGTACTCACAGTACAATCAGCCACACTCGAAACAACGGACACAGACAACAATACGCACTACAATGCAGTTGCATGCATTGAACAGCCAAGACACTTAAAGACTAAAGAGATAGAAAACCTATTCAGTCCAAAGTTCTTGGAACAAAAGTCTGGATGATACTCCTCCGAGAATCACTCACTCAAAGTCCAGCGTTGTTGTCGTTCCGCTGCCCCCGAAGTTTTTCTTCCAGGAAACCTCGCTTCTTCGATAGGCCACTCTCCAAGCTTCAACTTCTTCGCCGGAAACACGTCGGCTTCGCACACGCAGCTGTTGCCACGCGTATTCGCTCGATAGCGGTAAACACACACTCTTGCCTCTAGCTCGAGTCGTCACCCCTCAGGTGGAAATCATCTTCTTCTCCTGCTTTGTCTCTACGGACAAAACTTTCGCCGACTACACGGCGGAATTCCTACGCGCTCTGGCGCTAACTTCCGTCTTCTCCTGATCTCTCACCTCGGCTGCTCGATTAAATACCTTCCGCGCGAAATTCCAGAAAGTTCTCATCATTTCGTCGGCGCGATGCGCAGCGAAGGCTGGGGGAAAGGTCAAGGTGATACAAGGGCCGTCCCCGACGGGTGACTAAACCCAACCCGGCACCACCACGCCTATTTCCTTCTAGAAATTTCGAGTGCTTGCTCGGCCGCCGATGTGGGGTGAGGAGGTTCGTCGGCAAAGCCACGCTTCCGAGAGGAGAGGGAGCGTGCCCTGGGAGCTTGTTTTCTTTTTTCTCTTTTTCTTTTGACCTCGCGGCGTCACTCCGGCGTTTCGTCGCGGGAATTTGGCGGCACGCCCTTTTTGAGCGCTCGTTCTGTGACACTGCCCCCCACTTTAAGAATATTATCTCATAATATTCAGAACCACACAAACGAGCGCGAACAGACACCACACTCTCACAGACTGTAACACAATCCGTCGCTCATGACACTTCACATTAACAATAGATCGCTCAATACAATTGTACATTGTAATTCAATTCCACAACACATGAAATATAGCCACAGGTACATAATTGCAACACTCCATCACATATTCCAAACAACACAAATGCACAAAGTTCTCTCATTATAACAATTATACAATACTATACATCCCATCACCGTAGCAAACATTCTGACTCGCTCGACACACAGTTGTGACACAGGATAACAAGAACATTAACACAACATAAGGCACTCAGCCCTGCCAAACACATTCTTATTTGACCTCAGCACCTATCCTGTGCATTTCGAGCGGCGCTTGCACCCTTTCTTGCGGTGCTCTCTCGATCTCTTCTTGTGTTTCCCCGTTCTTTTTCGCCGAACCCTTTCCAACGACGGTATCTGAGGCGGCGTCTCAGCCATCGTTGTCCCTTTCGACACCGTTAACGGGTCATGACGCTCAACGAGTCCTGTCTGTTTATTTACCCGCTTGTTCATGTCACGCCATTGGGCCTGGCTGGCCGTCTTCGTCACCTTCACAGTGCCGGTCGGTTGAGGTCGTACCGACTTAAGTCCCCCTGCCCAGCACGTGAACTCATTCAACACGATCATCTTCTCATTCACTGTATCTTGCACCGCGGCTTCACCTTGGGCTCGAGTGAGATCCGTCACAGGATGCTCCTTCACTAAATCTCTCGGTCGCTGGGTTGGCGAGGGCTCTATCTTAGGGTCATCTCCCAATCGCTCTGGTTCGTTCGGCCCTCGCGCCCCGTCGATGTTTCCGATGATGAGGTCGTACAGGGGGGTCGTCAAGCATAGAGCGGTAACCTTCCCGCTGAAGTACGGGGTTTTGACCTCAATTTCTGCTTCGGGAAGCATCCGAACCGTACTGTCAATTAGGCAAACCGGTTTCGTTCTGCCTGTCAACTTACTTTCCCGTACCAAATTTCTCCGCACGATAACCATGGAGCTACCGGTGTCTCTTAACACCGTAATCTTCTTGCCCGCAACTTTTCCAGGCAGCGTTGGCATTCCCTTCGTAACACCGGTTGGCTGTTTTGACATTGCAGCACCTAAAATAGGAATTTTCTCCCCATTTTTCAACTCTACGAATCCATCGGTGACGGCATTATTACCGGATTTCGGTGCCGCTTGCATACAAGATACCTGGTGAGTTTGACTCGCTCCGTTTCGACATGCGTCTGCCTTGTGCCCAGTCTGTCCACATTTGAAACATTTTACAACCGTAGGGCTCGTGAAGTTAGTTCGACAGCTGCTAGCGCGGTGACCTACTCGGTTACACAGAAAACATCGCGGAACACTCTCCAGTGCACGCTTCGTTTGTTCGGGTGCCGAATTTTTCGAATCTTCGGGACACTCCTTCTTGACCTTGGCTAATTTAGTGCCACCTTGTGCTTCCAAGAATTGATCAGCTAATTCAAGCATGTCTTCAAGTGACTTAGCTCTCCTCTCTTTCAAGTACAGCGACAGGCTTGGGTGGCAACTAGTAAGAAATTGTTCTCTAATTAGGAGCTCTCTAAGCTCATCGTACTCCTGTGCTGTCCCTGAAAGTTCAATCCATCTGTCGAAATAATGGCAAAGTCGGGCGGCATACTGCGTAGCCATCTCACCATCAGCTGGCTTTCCTGTCCGAAATCTGTCCCGGAATCCTTCCTCAGTAAATCTAAATCGCTTCAGCAAAGCAGCTTTCACCTTTGCGTAGTTGACTGCATCGGTCGGCGTCAGCCTGCCGTACACACTGAGCGCTTCACCACTCAAGCAAGTACTCAAAGCAGTTTCCCATTGATGTTTCGGCCAATTCTGGCTCCTTGCAATCGTCTCAAATCGGTGAATGTGCGCGTCAAGGTCGTCCTTCCTTTCATCAAACGCTACGAGCAGCTTGCTTGGGTTCAAGCGGAAGCCATGATCTTCCCGTTCGCTGCTTTCAACTCTAGCTTGGACCGGAGTTTCACCTCGCTGTTGCAAACGGAGCCGCTTGAGTTCTATCTCGTGCTGTCGCTGCTGTTCCCTTTCCTCTCTTTCTTCTTTCGCCCTCTCAGCTGCCAGTCTTTCTCTCTCCAGCTCCAACTTCAATTGCTGCTCTCTTTCTTCTCTCGCCGTTTCGGCTGCCAACTTTTCTCTCTCCAACTCCAACTTCAATTGTTGCTCTCTTTCTTCCTTCGCCCTTTCAGCGGCCAGCCTTTCTCTCTCCAACTCAGCTGCTTCTTCTTCCTTGGCCCTCTCAGCTGCCAACCTCTCTCGTTCCAACTCAGCTGCCTTTTCTTCCTTGGCCCTTTCAGCTGCCAACCTCTCTCGTTCGAACTCAGCTGCTTTTTCTTCCTTGGCTCTCTCAGCTGCCAACCTCTCTCGTTCCAACTCAGCTGCCAACCTCTCTATCTCCACCGCCTCTTTCTCCTTCTGGCTTACCCAGTTCCGTAGTTTGGCGCCAGAAAGCCCCATCTTCTCACCAAGAGCTACTAACTTTTCGAGATCCATGGTGTCTCGCAGATAAAGTCTGGCCGTGTGCAAAAAGTATCTGCCTAAATCAGCCTATCGGAACACTCTCTTGCACTCGTTAACGAGAACACCGAGCAACACACAAAATCGTTCCGATAAAACTATCAACAACTCGAGGCTCTTTCTCACTACTTTGGACACGCTGTGCACAAAAAAGTCCTGTCGCGGACGCCAGATTAATTGTCACACAGTCCCGTTAATTAGGGAGGCGATCGCCGGGCTAATTCCAAGGGCCGAAGTATCGGCCCCCCGAACCGCACCACGAAAGCGTGGACAATTTAGAAGTGGTCCTTTTTGGCGCGCCAGCGGACGCCGGCTGTGGCCCAAAGAACAAGTCAGAGCCTCGAGTTGATAAACAAAACAGAATTATATTCTCAATAATGGCAGATCCAAAAACAATACACAAGTATGCACACTCCACAATAGTTGAATACAATATGTCAACCACCAAACAACGTACTACACAGTACAATCAGCCACACTTGAAACAACGGACACAGACAACAATACGCACTACAATGCAGTCGCATGCATTGAACAACAAAGACAAAGACTAAAAAGATAGAAAACCTATTCAGTCCAAAGTTGTTGAAACAAAAGTCTGGATGATACTCTTCCGAGAATCACTCACTCCAAGTCTAGCGTTGTTGTCGTTCCGCTGCCCCCGAAGTTTCTCTTCCAGGAAACCTCGCCGAAGTTTCTCTTCCGGGAAACCTCGCGTCTTCAATAGGCCACTCTCCAAGCTTCAACTTCTTCGCCGGAAACACGTCGGCTTCACACACGCAGCTGTTGCCACGCGTCTTCACTCGATAGCGGTAAACACACACTCTTGCCTGTAGCTCGAGTCGTCACCCCTCAGGTGGAAATCATCTTTTTCTCCTGCTTTGTCTCTACGGAAAAAACCTTCGCCGACTACACGGCGGAATCACTACGCGCTCTGGCGCCAACTTCCGTCTTCTCCTGATCTCTCACCTCGGCTGCTCGATTAAATACCTTCCGCGTGAGATTCCAGAAAGTTCTCATCATTTCGTCGGCGCGATGCGCAGCGAAGGCTGGGGGAAAGGTCAAGGCGATACGAGGGCCGTCCCCGACGGGTGACTCAACCCGGACCCACCACGCCTATTTCCTTCTAAAAATTTCGAGTGCTTGCTCGGCCGCCGATGTGGGGTGAGGAGGTTCGTCGGCGAAGCCACGCTTCCGAGAGGAGAGGGAGCGTGCCCGGGGAGCTTGTTTTCTTTTTCTCTTTTTCTTTTGACCTCGCGGCGTCACTCCGGCGTTTCGTCGCGGGAATTTGGCGGCGCGCCCTTTTTGAGCGCTCGTTCTGTGACATTAGAGCGCATGACGCCACGCGATGTGGCGACACTAAAGTCCCTGAAAAAGCTTAATTACCACCATTCTTGTGAATGTGCAGGCTCATCTCCCCTCACGTGCATAGCAGATAGTCAACGACGTCAGTTGAGGCACTGCATTGATCCCGGCCGCAAAGATAGGCGTGTGCTTACCTTTCCGTTAGAGCTCATTTGGGCGCTGTGGTTCTAGGCGATGAACCGAAAGAGTGACTCAGAAAAATTGGCAGATCCCACGTACCGTGGTAATCAATGATATTCGAAGCACGAATTAAAAATGTTGATATCTCACTTTAACATCAGCACAACGTTACGAGGTGGAGGTAAATGATGCCATGCCGTACGCAACTTTTGTGTCATGATCATCATGTTTGGATGTGTCGTTTACATTCGTCATCTATTCATGTCACGTGATACCAAACTTAGTATATGTGGGGCCAGCGAAACGGCCGCGAGCACGCTATGGGCATGGTATGTTGTCATGTTCTTACACGACACGCGTGTTAAGATTATCATGTTTGTAAGAGTCATATATTTCGTGATTCATTGAAATCACGTTACACCAAGTTTGGCATATGTGGAGCTAGCGAAAAGGCCGCGAGCACATCTTGAAGGGCCCAATATACTCCAATGTAGCGTTTACGCGCGCGCACGCTGGGGACAGCAACGCAACGTTAACAAAACGCGACCACTCTACAGTCTGACGCCAGGCGCGACCAGCGTCTGTCAGCGCGGCCTGACGGCAACCGGCGCGAAATGCAATGTGCTACATTTCATCCGATGCGTTATCGAGACAAAACTGCGTCTTGCTCTTTTCGTGACGGTGGGACGCCGGATGTGCTGAAACGTGCATGCGTCAAAGCAACGCAGCGTGGCCCGCGCCTGTGAGTATATGGCAGGAAGGGCGTCTCGCGTGGCAACGCCAACGTGACGTGACTAAAATAGAGAGCTTTAGTACTGCAGAACGGTGCTAAGTACGCATCACGCAAGCGCCTTGCGTTATGTGGCGTCGTTTGCCACTAATCGGCTTTTAGTACGCCGTACCACCCGCGTACGTAACGAGCGTGAAGCGTGTTGCGCCATCTGGTAAATCAAAATAGAAGCACGTGTTGACAGCCAATGTGAGCCAATCCAAGTGTTATAGCCAGATTATGGCCATATTTTAAGCCACAGAGCCGGTCGGTGCTTGCCTTCGATGCCGCCATTTTGCAAAACGAAGTCTCGCGCTGTCGCGAACTTGTGCGAGAGCGGCGCGATCACCTCATACGTACGTACGCACGCATCTCATGCGTGCGTACGTAGCGGCTGCGTACGTAACGCGATACGTGTGCGTTGCGGTCTGCGCATGCGCACTACGCAGAACGTGGCGTCCTTACGTACGCAACGCCGCCACGTACGCAGCGCACGCAGTACTGAAACTCTCTATTAACGCCGGTGAGCACGCGCACCGCGTTACGTCAAAGTGTATTGGCGCCTTGACTGTGGCATGTAGTCATGTTTTCACATGACACGCTTCTCATGATTTCCATGTTTGCACCAAATACATACCTTCGTCATTCATTGGCGTCACGTAATACCAAATTTGGCGTATGTGAAGTTAGTGAAACGGCCGTGAGCGCAACATCAGTGTGGCATGCAGTCATGTGGTTACATGACACGCTTGTCGTGATTATCATGTTTGGATGTGTCATTTACTGATATCGTCCGTTCGCGTAGTGTAATATGGAGTTTGGTACTTGTGAAACTTGCGAAACAGCCGCGAGCGCATCATGAGCGTAGCATGTTGTTATATGACACGCATCTCATGGTCATCATGTTTGCAGCAGTATCATACCTTCGTCCTACATTCACGTCCCGTAATACCAAATTTGGTATAAGTGAATCTTGCGAAACGGCCACCAGTGCATCATGAGCGTGACATGTAGTCACGTTGCTACATGACACGCATGTCATGATTTTCATGTTAGGGTTGGTCGCTTGTGTTCGCCATGCAATCATGCCATACCAAACCAGTTTTGCAACATACCTTGTGAACGAAACCACCGCAAGAGCTGCAGGACCATGAAATAAAAAAATGACATTCATGACACACTTGTCATGATTTTCATGTCATGACTAGTCAAATATGTTCTTCATACAGTTATGTTATGCCATACCAAGTTTGTTATCGATACCATTATCGAAACGGTCAGGAGAGCTAAAAGTCGTAGGTGGATAGATAGATAGATAGATAGATACGCTCAAAGTTGCCGAAGTTCGCTAAGAAATGCTTCGCATATAAAAGAAAAAGAAATGATAAGTAACGGTAAGTACGACGATGTGAAGTGTACGCAAGCGTGTGGCATGCAGTGGCAAAAAACATCACCGCAACACGCAATACTCAACGCGATAGACCACTGTTTGCACGCAGACGCGCTAAGTAGTGATGCTCTCGATGGCAGCGCCACTGCTCTCCGTGTAAACTCGGCGGTGCAAAGAATCTGCAGAATAATGCACTAGCTTTTGTGAAGCTATCGCAAACGCCATATTGTTTGTCCCCTTTCAAGAGCGCGCGCTCCACGAACTGACGCCACCGGCGTACCCTTTCAGCATACCCGAGGCACGGCCGCTCAATGAACTCACGGCACAGCAGTGTCCAAGCTGCCCAAGCGTCTGGCACAACCAGAGCGCCCGCGTGCTTTGGTGTTCGTAGTTTCCTGATAGACACTCTAGCGGCACTGCTTTGGTTTTTGGGAGAGGAGGTAGAGGCGAAGGCGTGTGGTTGGCGCTACTTTAGTTTCTTTTTCAGGCACTTTAGGGAAGCTTGTTGTTGTTGTTGTTGTTGTTAGTGGTTCACGAGGAAAAGGAAGAAGGCACCTAATTTCTGTCTGCCTACAGGTGGCACGGCGCAGTGCCTTTGGGGTGGGGTGGAGGGGGATGAAAGAGGATAGGAGAAATAGTGTGTGGTGTGTAAGGAGGGATGTCCGGTCCGCTTCAGCGCGAGCAGCAGGCCGTCGGCAAGGGCAAGGGCAGCATGGCTCCTGGGATCAGCGGTAGGCAGCGATTCCTGACTCCTCCACGAACTCCGCCAGGCTGCGGAGTGCTGCTGGATGTGGACGAGACGGGAACAGCAGGTCTTCCAAGGTGGAGACGGGCAGACCCTGTCTCCTGTAGGCCGTGTAGGACCTCAAGCGTTCCTGTGCTAAGCCAGGGCAGGCACAGAGGAGGTGTTCGAGGGTCTCTGGGTCTCCGCAATGGCTGCAGGCTGGGGAGGTACAGAGGCCCTTGGCGTGGCGGACGCTTAGGTCCCTAGATGAAACAAGTTTCCCAGGTGGCGACAGCTTTTCCTTTCCTCCTGACCTATGTTCTTGGAGCGCCCCCTAGAAGGTTCAAATGTTTCATGAAAAAACGAAAGTTTGGTCAGTTGCTACGGTGAATAGGTGTAAATGAAAGAATTTGGAACGAAATGAGTGGTACAATAAACGGTTAACTTTATGAACATAAATGGTACAATACAAGAGCAAGCGGTATGTGCGTTACTCATCTGGCAACGTTGTGCAGTTCTATATTTTACACCTCTAGCCATGGCGTCTCGCGTCGTACACAAGGAGGTTAGAGAAAAGTTACCTCCTTGGTCGTACACAAGGAGGATTAAAAAAATGCTGGAGTGCAAGCTCCCGCAATGCCTTGCCAGCAGAAGGGAAGCCAGCTTTTGCAACGGCCAAGATAGCGGAAACATGCTCTTTTCTGATAGTGCCCATATAAAGATGAAGTGGCTTTGATATGCTAGTGTAAATTCTACGTTAGTTTTATATAAAAGGATAGTTGTTTCCGACGAAATAACACATAGAAACGAGTATGGGTGACTGAACTTCTGAAGAACTTTGCCTCCAAGAAAAACTGGTAACACTAAGACGCATTTCGAGCACTGTGTGACCCGAAAGAGTTTCCACATTACACTCGCTGGGCGTGCGAGGGATACGCTCCATTCCTAACGTGGTGTATTCTCGGGCAGTGTCTTCATTTTATGGGCTAATTTGAGGCCCACGGGACGGCTTTGTGCTCTCCCATGGTAGAGTACCTCGTACTCTTAATTGTTAACAACTTTTTCTACACACACATTGCTTCTCGTCGCATGTAATATGAGAATCTTTTCCAATTTAGTGCTTTTTGCGTTTTTTATCTTTTTGTTTTTTTTTCTTGGGTGATTCGTGATCTGTAAGAATATTGAAGTGCTGTGTGTTACATCCTGTCTATGTTGTCTTGTTTGTGCACGTCACTGAAGTGATTTTGTTACACCAGACAGATGTACTCACCTGAAATGTTGTTACCAGTTTGCAATAAACTTCCCTGTCTTCATCGCTTAACGGTGATACTTTATCATGGCCCTAGGAAGATGGCCGCCGCAGCCGCCATCTTGACAGAGGCACGGCTTCACTCCATGGCAATGATTGCGACTCCAGCAATATATTTTAATCCTCCTTGGTCGTGCATCGTAGTTCGCCCAGTTATAACTAGTCCACTTCTCCTAATGTGTTTTGTTCGTGTTGTGATACAGTGAACGCGCTTCTTGCTGGATCCTGTCAGTTACCACAGGGCGTGCCGTTGTGACGATTGATTACAGCCGCCTTGTTTGCACGCAAGACAAAACTACGGCCAGACTGGTACGAGCGCTTGACTAGCAGCACTGCGATGAGGGTTCTTTAGGGGCGAAGCTCCTTATGGCGTGGCTTGTGCGTCCCTCGTAGTACGTAACCACCAGTGGCACATACCCGAAATAGGTATAACATTTGACCTCCAAGGTGGTGCCGGTGAGAGATTTCTTCTGTGCGTTGTTCAACAATTAAAAATAGTGCTCAATGTACAAGCCAATGGCTGCTAATGGGGGATGAGAGACAGGAGCATTCAGCTTTTAGTCAACGCGCACGCTGCGATCCCCATTAGCAGCCATTGGCATGTACATTGAGCACTATCGGACAAGAAAGGGTTGCTACATTATACTAGCTGGGTGTAACTTCCTTAGTTACACCCAGCTATAAAGATGAAGTGGCTTCGCTAAATGTTCGCTAAACCTTTCTGCTAAACCCAGCAGAAAGGTTTAGCGAACATTGAGCCGCAGGGCCATGAATAGAATGAACTAGTATATACCATGATTGAATTTGAGGTGGTTAAAGGGGGGAAGCAGATACGAAGCGCAAGTGGTAAGAAATTAAAAGCTGAATCCTTCTGTCTCTCATTTCACATTAGCAGCCACTGGCATGTACATTGAGCACTATCTGACAGGAAAAGGATGCTACGTTATACTCGCTGGGCGTAACCTCCTTGGTTTTAGAAAGGTTTAGTGAGCATTGGGCCGCATTGCCATGAATACAGTGAACTAGTAATATACCATGAACTCAAGGTGGTTGAAGGGGGGAAGTAGACCCGAAGCGCAAGCCGTAAGAAAGTGTGCGTGTGCCACCTCTCGTTTAGTCCTTGGAATGTCCACTGAATGGCGATGCTTCTATATGGGGAATATATGATAAAAAGATGCGAGATGGTGGGACTTGGAGTGTTAAATAGATGGACGAACGGACACACAGAAAGATGCATGGATGGACGCATGAACGGACGAAGGGGCGAATGCATGAACGAACGCAGTTACGGGCGCACGAACAGACGCATGGATGGTCACGCAGACGGACGCATGGACGGACGAATGCTTCGCCCCACTCTCCATCATTCACTTTGTGGTTATGCTGCCATTTTTTATGTGTTTAGAATTATTGGTTAACGATTTAGAGTACCTAATGCTCTACTATTGGAGAGCTTAATGCCGTCCCGTGGCCCTCAACACAAGAACACCGAAGTTTGCTGTCTACCATTCACTGCCAACGAGGGCTAATGGAGCCACAGCACAGGTTGTGCTACTGATGTGAAGTACCTTTCAAAGCCACCATGCAAACTCTGGTGCAATGGGTGAATTCAATACATGTTTCAAGTTGGAATTATGAGCAACCAAAAATGAAAAACAACAGTCAAAGTACTTCTACAGTTACTTGAGACCGTTTAAGCTAACAAGCACACCGCAAGGACACCGTCAGACACTACCTAACTATAAGAAATATGCTTGATCCCTCCATCATAAGAGCCTTTTTTTACCAAAAGAGTGAAAAGCTTCTATAATTAGAAATAGTTTATTGTTTACATCACAATTTTGCAAAACCTGGCTTCACTATTGCTGGAAAAGCATTGCGGGAACTTCCGCGCCAGCAAATTTTTAAACCTCTTTGTTCTATATCGATAAATGAATGTGGGAAATCGAGGCGTTTTTTTTCCTGAAGAAGCCAAATGCAGAAACCGAAACTAGGCTAAATTTCAGTGGAACGTAAAGCATGCCTAAGTATCTTCGATTTCCAGAACAGTTATAATAAAAATGAGGCAGTTCCTTATTGCAACATGAGCTTGAAACGGCAGTATCGAATCCGAAATTTTCCAAATACTCCAACTGCTTTAATCGAAGTGAGCCATATTCATTAAATGAACACTGTGCCAACAAACATGATCAAAACAACCAACAAGGCCCCCCAAAATGTTTAATTTCTGTCTGAGGTGCTTTGTTATCATATTTAAGTTCCTCAAATAGGTTTTCTAGTGTGAGTTGGCACTTACTGAATGATGTGATGTTTAATCACAAAACTCAATTATTAAGAGTAAGAGGCTGACTTACCTACTTATTCATGCATCTTAGCTACTGTTTTCGACTTTAACCCCACAGTATCTTGTCCTCCGTTAACTCCAACACGGTGTATTAGAAATCAAATATGCATGAAATAAAGATATTGGGTGTCTATCTATTCCTTAAAGAATAAGTAGTTGTCAGAAATTGCATAGCATAAAACTAACTGGAATACTTTTCAAGACCTTCAATTGATGCCAGGAACGAGAAAACACTGATGACAGTCCCGAATAGTGCCCCTTTCGCCACGAAGGGCCACTCTCTCTTCGAGTCAACTAATCGCCATTCCGACCGTGCGTCGAAGCACGGCAGCGACGGAATCACAAGCATGATGTCAATTCTATCGCGTAATATGGCTATAAAGTACATTCGAACCATTTTACACTTTTTAATGTGCCCATTTGGACAATCGTGATGTCAGTTGATTCTCATGCAGCGCTCGGAACTTCCTGAAAACGGAGTGTTCTACTGGTGACGTATCTCGAAGCAGCGCGTTTCGGCTCAAGCGTGAACGGCTCAACCGTGAATTGTTTCTCAAGGTGCGTTGATTACAACCTCCAGCTGCTCTGTATACGTGCATACCCACATGTATTTGTACTAACTGGCTTGCACTAGACGCGCATTAAACGCGCGCCTGGCGTTTCAGTAAAAACCAACAAATAAACTCGCATCGCAGATCCGCGTCGACACACGTCGATGGAGTTGCACGAAAGCATTCGCGTGAAATGTTTCATAGCTACGCTTCACGGTGCGCTTCACCTCGGTAAGCACGAGGTAAGTTGAAGAGAGCAATACCGTTCTCCGTTGTTTTCAGGCAACGGAGCATTGTTGACAAACGCGGATGTTGCATTGAACGAGCATTGCGAAACAATCTTGGCCGACTTAGCGAACACTCCTCCTCTTCAGTTTATGTCCTGGCCACGATTTTGTTTTTGGTCATGGCGAGAATCCGGCTGGAGACATATGCGCGTGCGTACGGCATTTTGAACCTTTTGCATAATGGAAATGGATGGTGGTGTTATTTATTAAGATCACGTGCAAGGAATGCACCAAGTGCAGACGCGGATGGAAGCGAAAAAGAGGGGTAATTAAGAGAGTAAGGATGACGCCTCGAGAACAATTAGTGACGCTACAGTGGAAACTTGTTTCATCCAGGGACCTTACGCGAAGCGCGCTGATTGCGCCATCTTGCTGGTAATGCTGAAAACACAATAATCCCCCCCCCCTCCGAGTTCCGTCAGCAGAGGTAAGTGGTACTTATAAATAGCTTGCTGTTTCAACGTTGAAGGACGTGCTCCTCGGTGCCTCAGTGGTTAACGCCTCACACTCACGATTCAGAGGACCCAAGTTGGACTCCATGCGGTGGAGTCTTTTTTCTTGATTGTTTTTCTTTCTTGCATTTTCACACACACACACACACACACACACACACACACACACACACACACACACACACACACACACACACACACACACACACACACACACACACACACACACACACATATATATATATATATATATATATATATATATTGTGGGCATTTAGTATACGCATCCTCTTCACCGGTACATTATAATCATTATCATGTGTGGCTCATGCATCCTCATCGTTATCGCGTGGCATCATCATCTTGGCTCATTCATCGTAGCTGTCGGCTGCCGGTTCCTCGGGCCTAATAAAAGGTAATACAAACCAAGACTTCAAACGTGGTGCAGCGTGCTGTTAGATCCCCCGCCATCCTCTCGACCACTCTACCCCCTGTAGCTACGTTCAGGTCGCCGCTTGGGCCAGGTGTCCGGAAATATGTCGCACCAAGATGAGGCCGGTGCTGCAGCCGTTCCCACTCAACCACCGCGTGCCGCGCCTTCTCACGTCATCAACAGCCTCCAGCATGAGCCCCATCCCTTCGCTGGTATGCGCGGGAAAGATGTGGAGGAATGGCTGGACGATTTCGAACGTGTCGGCGCTGCTAACCGGTGGGATAACACCTACAAACTCGCTCACGTGTCATTCTACCTCACGGGTGTCGCGAAGACGTGGTTCCTCAACCACTTCATCGACATCCCCGACTGGTCAGCCTTCAAAGATCAGCTTCGCCATGTCATTGACACACCGGCTGTTCGTTCGGCTCTCGCAAAGAAAGCTCTTGCGACTCGAAAACAGCACATCGGGGAGTCGTATACATCCTACATCGAGGATGTTCGTTCACTTTGCCGCCGGGTTGACACACCAATGACAGAATCAGACAAGGTGCGCCAGCTTCTTAAGGGGATTGCACCCGTCGCATTCAATGCCCTTGCAATCCAGAATCCGGCTACCGTTGCTGACGTTGCGACAGCCTGTCACCGCCTCGAAGAACTTGAGTCTATGCGCCTACAACCAGACAGTGACGCAGCCCGTATTACGACTAATCCAAACCTGCGAGACACGATAAGGGCGATTATACGCGAAGAGTTAGAATCAATGGGATTCACACTACCTTCAGTGTGTCCCATTCAGTCTTCTTCAACGTCATTGCGGGATGTCATCAGGGAAGAGCTCACGTCCATGACCCACATGGCGAACCTGCAGCCTATTGTCTCTCGTACTCTACCATCGTTCCCGCACACCGCCGCCGCACCACCAGGTACCGTCAGCTTGACGTCCCCGCCACCAACGTACGCGTCGGTTGCTGCCGCACCTCCCAGAAGCTTTCCCATGAGCTTTCCATCACCACCGCCTGAGCCATCATCTGTCCCTCTCACTGCCCTCTTTCCCGGTGCATCTAACAGAAGCTACTACCCTCCTTATCGATCGACTCGCCCTACGTGCTATTATTGCAGCTATCGTGGTCACATTTCACGCTTTTGCTGAAAGCACCAGCAAGATGAGCGCCGAGGGTACGACATACGCGAAGGAGACTATACCGCAGGAGCTTTGTACCAGGGCCGCCGTTATTCGTCACCGCCGCGTCGGTCTCCATCTCCGCCAGCATCGGGTGAACTGCGCAGTAGTCACCGATCAAACCGACGCCGTTCACCGTCGCCTAACCGTCGCTCTTCTTCTCCTCTTCAGCCTGCTTCCCTTACTTCTGATCGGCGTCCGGAAAACTAAGCGATGCATTTTTTGGAGGACAAACTGCATTCCAACACAGGACTCCGATTTCTCCAGCGCGCCCCTACAATATGATTGCGGTCACAGTTCAGGGAGTGGACGTCGATGCTTTGGTGGACACTGGGGCTGCGTTTTCTGTTATTCGTGCTGATTTGTGTGCCCGTCTTCGAAAAGTCACGACGCCTTATGATGGACCGACACTGGTTACAGTCCAGGGAACAATGATTCGCCCTTCCGCTCTCTGTACTGTCCGTGTACTAATCGACAAATTCTTCATAATATAGAATTTGCTGTGCTATCCCCGTGCTCCCATGAACTCATTTTAGGCTGGGACTTTCTTTCCTCTGCTTCTGCGGCTATTTGCTGTGCACAACGTGTCGTCCATCTTACTGACACGGATCACTTGCTCAACGACAAAACCTACAGGTCACTTCGACTCATCGCTGCAGTAGACATCGAGTTACCACCAAACGAACATCAATTAGTTACAGTTTTGTCCAACGACGTCGACTCTGGTGACATTTTGGTCACTCCGTCACCGCGTTGCCTTAATAAAGGCATAGCTCTCGCATCAGGTGTGGCTCGCTTCAGCAATGGATCAACTGTCCTCGCTGCTACCAACACCACACAAGATAAAATTTTACTGCCACGGGGCACTACTGTCGCCTGCGTTGCCGATCTGCAGCCTGTGTGCGTTGTGCCTCTTACCCCTGTCTTCTCTAAAGGCCATCCTGCCGATCATGCTGCTTCCTCGGCCTTTACAGCAGCCATCAACAAAGACTTGAATGACTCACAGAAGCAGCAGCTGCTTGATTAGTTGGAAAAGCATGCAAACTCCTTTGACGTTCGTTCATCCACCCTGGGCCAGACAACTGCTACAGCATATCGTATTCAGACCGACGGAACATCCATTGTGCACCGCCGTCCGTACTGCGTCCCTCTAGCCGAACGAAAAATCATTGAAGAAAACGTAGACGATATGCTCCAACGGGAGATAATCCGACCCTCAACCAGTCCTTGGTCGTCGCCCATCGTTCTGGTACGTAAAAAAGACGGTTCCGTACGATTTTGTGTCGATTACCGAGCACTCAATAAGATCACTAGGAAGGACGTATACCCCATGCCACGTATCGACGACGCCCTCGATTCCTTACAAGGTGCTGAATTCTTTTCAAGCCTCGGCTTGCGTTCCGGCTATTGGCAAATCCCCATGCACGAAGATGATGAAGAAAAAACTGCGTTTGCAACCCTGGACGGCCTATACGAATTCAATGTCATGCCGTTCGGTCTATGCAATGCGCCCGCAACTTTTGAGCGCATGATTGACACCGTGCTGCGTGGCCTTAAATGGAAGACTTGCCTATGTTACCTCGATGACATTGTTGTCTTTTCATCGACGTTTCCTCAATATCTGCAACGCTTGGACGAGGTCCCGACTTGCCTTGCGGGCGCTGGTCTTCAAATTAACACCAAAAAGTGCCATTTCGCCAGAAGATCTATCAAGGTACTCAGTCATGTTGTGAGCAAGGACGGAATTCGTCCAGACCCCGAGAAAACTGCTGTGGTGCTTCACTTCCCTCGCCCTGACAAACCGAAAGATTTGCGAAGTTTCCTCGGTCTCGCCTCTTACTTTCCGCGATTCATACAAAACTTAGCCTCCATAGCTGCACCACTTCATAAGCTACTTGCTTCCGGTATGCCCTTTCAGTGGTCTCGGGAATGTGAATCGGCTTTTGACAGGTTGAAGAGTGCCCTCACCACCGACCCTGTACTTGCTCATTTTCACGATGATGCACCGACCTTCCTGCACACAGACGCTAGCGGCCGTGGTTTAGGAGCCGTGCTCCTGCAACGCGACAACTCTTCGCGAGAGCGAGTCGTTGCATACGCCAGCCGCGTCCTCTCCGTAGCCGAGAGGAACTACATGATCACCGAGAAAGAGTGCCTCGCCATCGTTTGGTCAGTACAGAAATTTCGTCCATATCTGCATGGCCGCCATTTTCCATTGTGACCGACTACCGTGCTTTATGTTGGCTTTCGACACTCAAGAACTTGTCGGGACACCTCGGACGCTGGATTCTACGCCTCCAAGAATATGATTTTGAGATCGTGTACAAGTGTGGCAGGAAGCATAGTGACGCCGATGCTCTTTCTCGCTGCCCACTACTAGCGACTCCACTCGGGGTTTCCGCCATCAATTTGTACAACACGCCCTCGGAGTCCACGCCTACGGCGGTTTCCTCTCTCGCCTCTATGAACCAGCTGCCTTCGGACGACCCGCACGATTTTTCTTCTCGACAGTTGGCCGACCCATACTGTCGACGTATTATAGGCTACCTCACTGGCAGTTCCCGTCCACCTAATGCAAGGCTCCGTCGCCAACTCTCGCAATTTAAGCTGGACAACTCGGTGCTGTACCACAAAATTTACCATCCTGACGGTAAGCGTTGGGTTCCCGTTCTACCCCGATCGCTTCGGTGCGAAATCCTCAGGGCGCTTCATGACCATCCGACTGCTGGTCACCTTGGTTACCGTAAAACCTACGATCGCCTTCGAAGTCGGTTTTATTGGCCAGGCATTACCACTAGTGTAGCGCGGTACGTCGGGTCCTGCACTACCTGCCAATGTAGAAAACTACCAAGATCTGCTCCCGCCGGTACACTAGAGCCTCTACCGTGCCCAGCCACACTATTTGAAGTTGTAGGCGTCGATCTTTATGGCGCCCTCCCAGTCAGTGCTGCTGGAAACCGATGGATAGTAACAGCTGTTGACCATTTGACGGGCTACACCGAGACGGCATCCGTTACTACTGGTTCAGCTTCTGAGGTTGCCGATTTCATCCTCCGAGCCATTATACTGCGTCATGGTGCTCCACGTGTATTGCTCAGCGACCGTGGAAGGGCCTTCCTTTCACAACTAGTGAACGAACTTCTTCGCGCCTCTGGAACAACTCACAAGATTGCCTCTAGTTATTATCCTCAAACTAACGGCCTCACTGAGCGATTCCACCACACTTTTGCTGACATGATCGCCGCCTACCTTCAACCAGACCACAAAAACTGGGATGTAGTTCTACCATTCGCCACTTTCGCCTGCAATACGGCTATTCAGAGGACAACCGGCTACTCACTATTTTACCTAGTTTATGGACGCTCCCCTACTTCTTTGCTGGACGTCTCTTTCTTTACCTGCCATGCGGATTCATCTTCATCCTCTTCAGAGGAATACGTTTTGCGGCTCGCAGAGAGCCGCCAACGTGCTCGTATAAACACTGAAGCCCGACAGCAAGACAGAAAGCTGGTTTATGATGAATCGCATCGTGCTGTATCCTTTCAACCTGGAGACGAAGTGCTCCTTTTGACGCCTGTTCGCACACCTGGTTTGTGTGACAAATTTCAGCCTCGGTTGATCGGGCTGTACACAGTTCTTGAAGAGACTTCCCCAGTGAATTATCGCGTGACGCCGCTTGTAGCCCCAGCAGATCGCCGTTATCGAACTACAGAGGTCGTCCATGTCTCCCGTATGAAGCCCTTCATGCGACGTTCTTTGTCCCTTTGACTTGCCGCGGCCAGGCTGGCCGCTTTCACGTGGGGGAATTGATGTGGGAATTTAGTATACGCATCCTTTTCACCGGTACATTATCATCATTATCATGTGTGGCCCATGCATCCTCATCGTTATCGCGTAGCATCATCATCTTGACTCATTCATCGTAGCTGTCGGCTGCCGGTTCCTCGGGCCTAATAAAAGGTAATCCAAACCAAGACTTCATAATATATATATATATATATATATATATATATATATATATATATATATATATATATATTAGCGGCGACACTGAATTCGACGTTGGTAACAAAATAAAATCCAGCCGAGAATGTCCATGTAATTCCAATCGCAATAAACGAATGCAGCACGGCAATGTAGATTGATTGATTGAAATGTGGGATTTGTCCCAAAACCACCATATGATCATGAGAGACGCCGTAGTGGAGGACTCCGGAAATTTTGACCACCTGGGGTTCTTTAACGTGCACCCAAATCTGAGTACACGGGCCTACAACATTTCCACCTCCATCGGAAATGCAGCCGCCACAGCCGGGATTCGAACCCGCGACCTGCGGGTCAGCAGCCGAGTGCCTTAGCCACTAGACCACCACGGCAGGGCAGCACGGCTTTATATAAACGATGGCGTTGTGATCGTGCATCTGATGAAGTTGAGAGGACGTAGGGCACTGCCTACACGTGAGAGGTTAGAACAATGGGTATTCGTTTCAAGTGATCCCTGTCCAAACTAAGTCAGAACGCAGATGGGCAAACATGCTATGTTGGAGTGCTCGGTGGCGAAAGGCGTCTGGCGCATGGGGCAATGCCTATTTAGCTTTCGCACAACACGTAAAAAAAAAACAGAACGAGGGCTGTTCGCAGGCTGGTGGCTTAGTATACGTACTGTGGCGGAGAGGCTGTTTAGCGGAAGTATGCCACGAGCCTTATAGAGGCGCCTAGCTCGCACTCCAGAAAGTACGTCTCATTACCTCGACGAGCAGCTGGAAACACTTGGCGAAGCGGCTTGCTTTTGACGATGGCGCACACGTTTGTTTAAAGTATGGATGGGACAGCTTGAGTTTCCGGTTGTTTCATAAGTAATGAAGCTTACACTCTAGGACGCTTGCATCGTTGACAATCTCTCAGATGTAAAAAAATTCGATTCGTTGTATGGTGGGTCTGCCGCTAGGGGGCTGAGCCACTCGGACGCCTCTCGAATGGGCTCTGCCAGTTTTTCACTTTCACGGCTGGATAAGGACAACCACAGGATTGAAGACCATCACAGCTGTCGCCAGACGATCACCCGATTCCTCCGATGCCAGGATATACCAGGTGGGCCTACTTTGTTTTGAGCCGTGACACTTCTTTTATGTTCCCACAACGGCGTCGCCCTAGCTACGCCATCGCAGTGCCGACGCAGTGCCATCGACGCGCTGGCAACTAGGCGACAAGCCAGGCCCCCGGCTTGTTCGAAGCCTGCGAAATGGATGTTGTGGAAATTGAGGGGAAAACGCTTTCTCCCGAAGAGTACAACGACACTCAAGAATGGGTTGTGGCCCATGAACGATGCAAGAAGGCAAAAGACAAGAGAAACGCGGAACCAGCCACGAACGCGGGAGGTGCGTCCATGGAGGCGTCTCGGAGACTGAAGGATTTTTTGCATCGCCGGCCAGTGCCAAAAGAACCGCAAATACCAGAAGACGATTACAAGGTTGTAATACGTCCAGGAGGAGGTCTGGACTTGACGCGACAGAGTCTAGCGCTCATAAGAGACTGTGTTCTACGAGCGGCAAAAGTACAGCCTGACATTGCTGGGGAAGATACTCTCAGAATCAACATGTGACAAAATACCATGATCATGAGCACACCTAGTCTGGCCAATGCGAAGGAATACAGCAACATCAAGGAAATTATGATCAATGACAAGAGCTATGCTACAGCCGCTTATGTAACAGCACCAGAAAACACATCCAAAGGGGTTATCCACGGAATACCGAAGTATGATAATCAAGAAGACATAGAAAAAAGCTTGGTCAATCAGAGGAACCCGACGATTCTACATGCACGACGTATGGGACTTACGGACTCAGTGGTCATTGTTTTCGAAGGGTTGTTTGTGCAGTATTTTGTATACTACCGTGGTGCCGAATACAGGTGCTTCCTATACAATAAGTAATATGAAACATGCACTACTTGTGGTTGAATTGGACATTGAGCGGATGTCTGCCCACAGCCTGACAGCAAGAAATGCCGTGGTTGTGGGGTGCTCAATCCAACTGAAAACCACGAGTGCGTCCCTAGGTGCAGCCTTTGCGGGAAAGGTCATCTTACAGGGGACAAAAAATGCAAAGAACGGTTTGGGACCCCGTACCTTTTGAAGAAAAGATGGTGGGAAAAGGAACAACTACAAGGCGATGACCAAAGAGAAATGAAGATTTTGTCCAACACTAGAGCAACACAGGCATGGAGGGAAGGGTATTCACCAGAAAATCCAACGGAGGAGAATGGCAACGCCACCCAGGACTGGGGGGGGGGGGACGACGAAGAGATCGTTCCAGCTCCTTCCCGCGACTCGCCGAAGGGGAAAGAGAAGGGACTCAACACGAACCCACATGCTCATCCAGATCAAGGTCCACACGTTAACACAGATCCAGGTCACGGGCCAAATCCAAGACAAGGGCAACGACATCACCTCAAGGACAGTCCCACGAGGGTCCTGGCGGCGGTCGGGGCAGTCAACAAATGGTGAGCTCCGTGGGCGAGGTATCGGGGGGTCTCTTCGGTCTGGGAGTTTGCCTGAGGTTGTGGCAGAAGGGTACACCTTAGGTCAAGAGCTAAATCATATTAAGAAAATGCTAGAACAACTCACCCGTGAAAACGCGAAACAGAGGGACGAAATAAAACAACTAAAGGAAGAGAACTCTAAACTCAGGCAAAATCAGCTGCGCGAGTCAACTAGCTCCATAGCAACGTGTAATCGAATTTTAACTCCTGCGCCTGCACAGGAGTCAGGAGTGCATGCAGCGAAACAAAGAGCGAAGGAAATATCTCCTGTAGAAAATGAAGACCTCTCAAAACCCCTGGAAAAGAAAGTCGAGAATATGCTCGGAGATCTTACTAAGGTAATGCAACAACAATTCGCAGGATTGCAGCTGCAGCTCGTAGAAATAAAACAAAGAAAAGATAGCATAGAAAATCGACTAACGCTGGTGGAGAACACGCAAACAGATTTGAGGTCTATAGGAGCAGGCCCGGTTAAAACTACTACTAAACCCTACAACCGGCCGACTACGACCGAAGTAATCTAAATCGCAGGGGAAGGGACCGTTCCTAGACATGGCACGACGTAATCAGTATAAAATTTGGCAGTGGAACTGTAGCGGGTATCGACGGAAACGGGGTAACTTACAACAGTTCCTAAACGAAAAGGAGGCACCAGACGTCATCGCCTTACAGGAAACTGGAGGAATGGCTAAATTGTCGAATTACAAATCCTATGGTACCCCTGATGAAAAAACGTCCGTAACAACCCTCGTGCGAAGAAATCTCACGGTGATTGAACATGATACAGAAATCTGCGATGTCGATCATGTTCTTGTTGAGTTAGTTCCATCGCAGAAGAGTGGTGAAAGTCTATTCATATTAAATGTCTAAAGCAGCCCTAGACAAAAAACCAAATTTAGGTCACTTTTTAGAAAAACGATCAGCATTACTAAAAAGCAAGCATTAGTTATAGTAGGAGATTTCAACACGTCGCATGCGGCATGGGGTTATGACAAAGAAAACATCAAAGCTAGAAATTTCTGGATCGACGCCCAACAGGAGGGCCTTACGTTAATAACCGACCCCCTTTTCCCAACTAGGATTGGAAACAGCGTATCCAAAGATACGTCTCCTGACCTCACGTTTACTAAAAATATCATCGAACCTTATTGGCTTAATACACAAAAATATGGGCAGTGACCACTATATAATTGAGACCACGTTTAAAGCAGGTTCACGTAAAAGAAGAGGCAAAGAATTGAGGATGGTTGAATGGGATAGCTTTAGAAAAATCAGAGAGAAGGAAGCATGCGATGTCATCTAAGACTTAGATGAATGGCTAGAGAACCTTAAGCAAAATATTCAAATCGCAACTAAGACCATACCAAAAACGGAAGGACTAGAAAGCACAAACAGTAAGCTCCTACATATGTGGGAGGCAAAAAAGAGCCTAGAAAAACGGTGGAAAACACAAAAACAGAACAAACGTCTTATAAAAAAATATAGCCACTCTCAGTAAAGATATTGAGAAGTACGCGGAGCAACTATGCAGACAACAATGGGAGGACAAGTGTGATGCGATGGAAAAACAAATAAGTCTCTCTAAAACATGGAACCAGTTAAGATGTCTGATAGACTCGGAAGCGAGCAAGACAGCACAACAAAACTTTATTAGACTTGTCCATAAATACAAAGGCACGGAGGACGAACGTATTGAAGAAATCAGACAGAGATACATTGGGGATACAATCAAAGAGCAATTAAGCTCGTAGAAAGCTAAAGAAAATGATTACCTTGACCAACCCATAATAGAGGCCGAGGTACGATCGGAACTAATGAAACTGAGCCCAACATCAGCCCCGGGCCCCGATGGGATCACGGATAAAACGCTCAGAAACTTAGACGACAAATCTATCACTGCCCTCACCGAATATATGAACAAGTGTTGGGAAAAAGGTAAGATAGCCAAGCAATGGAAAACGGCAACAACAATAATGATTCCCAAGCCAGGCAAGAAACTAGATCTTGATAATCTTAGGCCAATTTCCTTGACATCCTGCATAGGAAATTTATTAGAGCATGTCATCCTAACTCGCCTGTCAAATTATATGGAAGACAATGAGCTCTTTCCAGTTTTGCTCTGAAGCCTACGATGGTAGGCTTCAGAGCAAAACTGTCTACACAGAACATTATGCTTAAGATTAAACACCAAATAATTGATTCGGGTCTCAATACACACGACACAAAGGTAATAGTTGGCCTAGATCTTAAAAAGGCATTCAATAATGCATCACATAAAGCTATACTTGCCAATCTTCAAGCGTTAGGGGTAGGAAAAAGAGTATATTATATAAAAGACTTTTTAACTGACCGGACTGCAAGAGTAATACTAGGCGAAGCAGAATCCCAAGAGTTTAGTCTGGGCAGCAGAGTTACGCCGCAAGGCTCAGTACTCTCCCCCTTTCTTTTTAACGTGGCCATGATAGGTCTCTATACCAGACTGAAGGAAACTCCAGGACTCCACCATAGCCTCTACGCAGATGACATTCTCTTATGGGTAGCAGAGGGTAGTAACGGATACATAGAGGAAACTTAACAAACAGCAGTGAATGTTGTAGAAGAATATGCCATCCTTACAGGATTACAATGTTCACCGGAAAAATCGGAACTTCTCTTCTATAACCCGACATGTTGGGGTCGGAAAAGCATCCAGGAAAAAGCTAACATTAAAGTCTTTGTTGGAAAAACGCAAATACCTACGGTTGAAAGCATAAGAATTCTGGGACTCCGAATCAGCTCAAACGGGCACAACAGAGAGGCGATTAGAATACTTGAAACCAGTGCGCAGCAAACTATGCGTCTATTTAAACGAATTGCAAACCGGCACTATGGTATGAAGGAAAATAATATGATAAGACTGGTACAGGCTTTTGTCATCAGCCGTATTGTATATGTGATTCCGTACCTCAGACTGCAAGTGGCCGAGAGAGAAAAGACTGACAGAATCATCAGACGAGTTTTCAAACATGTGATCGGACTTCCAATTACTACCCCTATAGATAAAGTACTTCAATTAGGGCTTCACAACACACCAGAAGAGCTTATAGAAGCTCAAAGAATCGTACAATATGAAAGACTAACGCAGAGTAAAACAGGTAGAGCCATACTAGAGGAACTGGGTATAAACTACGCAAATCAATTAGGCGCCAAAAAGGATGTCCCGTATGAAATCAGGAAATGTTTAGTAATCTTACCGATTCCAAAAAACATGCACCCCGAACATCACAAAGCAAGGAGAGCTGAAAGAGCGAAAAATATACATAACAACGTAAAAGATTTACTGGAAGCAACATACGTAGACGCGGTCAAATACAAAGGAAATGACAACATGACTGTAGCAGTAGTGGACTACAAAGGAAATCATAAGGTCAGCGGCTCGGTGAGAACGAGCTTTGCAGAAGAGGCAGAGCAAGCAGCTATTGCAATGGCCATAGCATCCACCTCGACTTCACTCATTGTTAGCGACTCGCAGACGGCTGTGAGAAACTTTGCACGAGGGCGAATATCCCGAATAGTTTTAAGAATATTGGTTGGATGCAAAGACCAACGAACAATAGAAATTATCTGGGCACCCGCTCACTCCTCCTTGCCCGGCAATGAGGCTGCACACCAGACAGCTCGAGGACTTACAGACCGAGCCTCTGGATTGCCCTGGTCGAACGAGGAGGAAGATGAGAGATTTGAGCGGATGACCACTTACAGAGATATTACGCAGTATTACAGGCTAAGCAGGAAAATTTATCCTCCCGCACACTCGTCATTGAACAAAGGACAGGCGGTGGCGTGGCGCCTACTCCAGACCCACGCGTTTCCTAGTCCGGTAACAATAAACCGCTGCGTGCAGGAACTTCATTCGGACAAGTGTAAATTTTGCCACAACAGGGCGGACTTAAGCCACATTTTAAAGAGATGCCCACAGGCCCCCATGAGAGGCGAATTTTAAGATTAGAGTGGATGGGATGCCGCGCTCCTCAGTACTGACTTTCAATTACAAGCCCGCTTAATACGGCAGGCCGAAGACGCCGCCAGGGCCCATGGTATCATGGCCGTCGTCTAGGTTTGGTTCTCCCTTCTCCTCTCGCACCTGAAAGGGGAAGAGGACCTTTCTGCTGATTAAATAAAGTTTGCTCATCATCATCGTTGTATGGTTTCCTTAACTTGCCCCGTTCGAATACACAGAGACAAATTGGTGTTTTAGAGCTGATTTTGTAGAGTGTACACACTTTTAATTTGTTTTTGTTTCTTTGTCTTTGTAAAAGCAGCATACACCATAAAGCTTCTCTTGTCAACAGGCTGATATAACTAATTTTTCTAAACACATGTTTTCATCCCCAATCAGTTGGACGAATTCTGATCTTTTGTTCACAGAGGGTATTATGAGGCGTCGAACTATTTCAGAAAAGCATTGTTGATTGTCCGTTTCGTTATGTTGCTGTCGTGAAATTAGTTACAGAGCAATTCACTTTATCATTGTAGAGCGCATGATGCCATCAGTGTTATTTTGATGTATCGGGCGTCACTCACAAATATGGTGAGCAAGCCTCTGCGCCGACCGTAGTTTCGCTACGGATGTTCAGATGCTTCTAAATTGTTTTAGAATAAAAATCCGTAGAAGTTACGCGTAGGACGCGATTAATACAGTTTCTTCGAGAGGTGGTGCTGCCACCTGCGATAACGCTGAAATCTGCGACAGCACATGTATAAACGCCGACGCGCTTTACGACTTCTCATATCGACGGCGGATGCTCCGCTAGCTGCTAACAGCGTACAGTTTGTTGCTCCTATTCTGACTTTCAGTTTCCCGACCCCAGGTTCGACCACATGTAGAGCTTCATCTGGGACGCGTTGACTGCTTCTTGCGTCAACGTCAAGACCCCGGGACAATATGTCAAAATTTTGTGGCAGATGGCGAGTGCTCCGCCGGATAGTGAACGGAGCGCGAAACTCCAAGCGAGGACTCTGTCGCCAAATCTGCCATTGGAATGCATGAGCTTCAGAGGGAGTATCTGCATGGTACTGAGAAATCTAGCGAGTGAGCTGCAGGCTACAGGGGATCCACACTATCCTAGCACTCAGTGTGTTTCGCTTATGCAGAACGAGCCAGCTTAGGAGCCACTTCGCCGTTCCACGGGCACGTTGATGAAGTAGTGAATCACAAATTGAGCATTTTCGCTATACACCGCGACATAAAAAATTGCCCGCAGCTTCCCTCGGGGGAACACTGAGGAGGATGCGGAGCATATAATTGGTTAACGGGGTGTTAAAGTGCGACTTACTTGGGTCGATGGCTAAATTGGTTAACGTGGTTGTGAAATGGGGTGTTAAATTGCGACTTGGGTCGATGGCTAAGTTGGTTAACGTGGTTGTAGGAGGGGGTGTTAAATGAGTGAACACGTACACACGTATGCGAAAGGACGGCGCTGGTCGAAGGGACGTCGATCATTGTGTTTGTGGATTCGTTGGAATTCAGTTCACCGCGACCTTGGACGTCGACGCGCCGTACAAACCAACCGACGAGCGGCAACTGAGCGAGCGAGCGCCGACCTTGAGTATATATACAGCGCGACGGCGCATGCACTGTCAGCTGTTGAATGTTCTCGAAAGAGAAGCGCGCGCGCGGCTCAGATGGCGACGGCGCGACGGCGCATGCGCTGTCAGCTGTCGAATGTTCTCGAAGGAGAAGCGCGCGCGGCACAGATGGTGGGCGACGGCGCGACGGCGCATGCGCGCGCGTCAGCTGTCGAATGTACGAGAAGCGGTGCGGACGGCGCGGACGGCGCGGACGGCGCACTACAAGGCGCGAGTATAAGATGCTTCCGCATCTAAAAAGAGGGCTCGACGAGCTAGAGTAAATCCTATTTTGAGAAGAAGAAAAGCTCTTCTTCCGCTACCAAAAGCAGTATAGTACCGTCATTCTTCATCTGAATGTTGCCTATATAACAACTTTCTCGATGAAGGCAATCATTTTAGGGCTCTAGGCGAGCAGTCGAAAAAAGAACACGTTAACTTCACATTCGTAAAGAGCAGCCTGACTTCCTGTTCGAGTCTGAAACATTCTTACTGGACTTGGCACATTTCGTGAGCCGAAGCTTCAGAAAATCATCACCACAACGAATTGCAGCATAACTCATCTGGAATGGACAGACGTTTTTTTTTACGCGGCACGTGGATGCACCACTCAAACACTTGCGGGCGATTCTCATGCACGAGTGCATTCCGCTGGAATAATTTAGGAAAGTGTTTTACTGGCGCACGCGTAAAGAAGTTCTTGACGTTTCCTCGGCGAAACAAGCGGACAACCACTTGAAAGCATTGTTCTGTTTGTTTGTTAGAGTATGCTGCTTGCTCATCATCGGCGTACACATGGATCTATTACTGTTTGTGTACTCCCCTCTGAGCGAATTTCTTGGGGCAAATACTTTCCCGTTTTGGGAAAAATTGAGTCGCCATACGAGACGTACACAACAACGAAATAGCCAAAACGAGCGTATGAAGTATCGTTAAACCTTCTTATAGCTGTTTTCATGTCGACGATCTCTAGAAAGTCATGAATGTGGCTAACAGTGTTTCATGAATACTGCTAACATGTTCTGTAGCCTAAGCAGTTTTGAAGGTGGACACCTAACAATGCGTTCACCCTGATACAACTCATTGCAAGTCGATCGGCGAGCCTGAATGATGGAGAAGAGGAAAGCATTCACTTTGACGGAAACGCAAGGAGCAGCGCGGTTAAACTTGGCAGACGATTAGTCGAAGTTTCAAGCTTACTAGAAGTGTTGAACGCAATGATGATAACAACAACAAAAAAAAGCGCGAGTACACACACAAAGTATGTGTATCCTTTTGCTTTCAATAGTTGCCATATTGTGCTGAACCAAGTTCAGTCAATTAGTCCCGTTCCTATATAATAGTACGCATCCACAAAACTGCATTACGCTTCTATCACTTGCATCTTACTGGTGTAGCTGCCGTAGTTAAGAATAGTCGTTTGGACAGGAACAGCGTGTAACTTTTCACACACTTAGGTGCAAGAAAACTTGCGCGCAATCACTAATGCTGTAACTATTAGAACTGCGCTGCTTCGAAAGTCACTGCTGGAACTTCAAGGTAAAACATCGAGCTGCAACACCAATGCAACTGCAACAACAACCTTGTTTCGGCTCTGATGACACGCTGCCATTGGCCCGTCCTGGATAACCTGCGTTTGGAGCCCCTTGTATGTAGTTACAGTGATAGCATTCATAAAAGCATATAGTGCGAATTTTTCCCGTCGTCGTCATGTTGTGTGTAACAATGCCGCATTCATTTCCTGAAGTTTTGTAATAGCCCTGTCTCACACTGCAAGTGCTGCCCTGCGCCAGTGGCGCCGAATGACGAAGAATCATTGATATGTTTCTATAACTTTCCAACGCAATTACGAGCTCAACGCGAACAATATAGTTTGTTTTAGAACTTACGTGGTCGCTAGTATTAACACTGCAATATTCGTCGGCACTCGCATAAATGCCGACATGCCTCACCATCTGCGAGATTATCGACGGCCGACGCCCTTGTTCCCCGCTCTCACGGTACAATGCATTTTGATTTAATGCAACTTTCCGTTTCCGGGTCACAGGTTCGGCCAAAGGAAGAGTTTCGTTTCGGACGCACCACCTGCTGCCTTGGTCGACGACACAACCACGTGACATCTGGTGGATGTACTGCATGTGTAGGCAGCACTCCAGCCCTTTCTATGCGAACGACGCTCGTAAATGTGGCGAAGAAACCAGTGCGGAAATGTACCCGCATTCAAAGTGTTCACTCTTTGTTCTCGAACCACGTGTGAGTGCCGTCTTCTGAAGCGAACTACTCATGGCGTAGTTTGTATTCGCTGCTCACAGGTTATTGAATGCAACCCCGCGGTCGTACGCTTTGAACCAGCTTTCCGGCTCTTCGAGTGATAAGGTGAAGCAATGAACGCAATAGCGAGAATGGCACATGAAGAACGACAAGCAGCTCGATACTTGTAGCGCGCTGCTGAAGCACAAAGGATGCTCGAAAAGAACCATTGGTGCACGCAGGACAAGCGTAAACTTGACGTGTCGCAATTGTTACGTCTTTGTGTTCGAGCAATGCGCTGCAAGTGTTGCCAATGACCATTGCGACGCTCTTGAATATAATATTGAGCCTATTTCAGCCTATTTCGCCTGATTACAAACAAAACGAGAGCAGAAGCTAAAGGTCATGCGGGGTGACAAAGCTTACTGCTCCTACAAAATTTCGGCGCCCTGGCCGTAGGCAGCACGAGAATCATTCAAAATATTGTCACAATGCAGAAACAGCAGCAGTCGAATCCAGGGATCTCACTTTAATTGTATTAGAATACTGCCAAACTGATCGGGAGAGAACCTCGTCTTCTTCACTCGCTGCGCGTGTTCTTCGTTGTCCTCTTCGCGTTGCATATTCAATGTGGCATTTGCCCCCCTCCAGAGAGCAGCGTCCCGATGCTCTTCTACAAAAGACGGTGTAGTAGGTGTATGGTGTAAATCAGTCCGAAAAGTAGGGCTTCATTCGCACAACATGCACGATTTCTGGTTTTTGCTGGCGAGTTGTCGAGGGGTTGTCAGGAACGACCATGTAATTAACGTCACTCAGGCGTTGTAAAACTGTGTAGGGGCCAAAATACTTCTTCAGCAATTTTTCAGACAGTCCCCGGCGGCGGATAGGACTCCATACCCAGACTTTGTCGCCGGCCCGATAGACGACATGTCGGTGTCGCAGATTATAACGTTGGGCGTCATAATTTTGCTGCTGGGTGATTCGGACGCGCGCAAGCTGCCTCGCTTCTTCTGCTCGTTGGATAAAAGATGCAGCGTCCAAATCGATGTCATTGCAGTCGTGCAGTAACATGGCGTCAAGCATCGTCGTCACTTCACGGCCATGAAGGAGACTGAACGGCGTTCTTCGTGTAGTTTCTTGCTGCGCTGTATTATAGGCGAACGTGATGTACGGTAGAATGTCGTCCCAGTTCTTGTGATCCACGTCAACGTACATACTCAACATGTCGGCAATAGTCTTGTTGAGGCGTTCTGTTAGGCCGTTGGTTTGTGGATGATAGGAAGTGGTTTTCCGATGGGCGGTTCCACTGAGCTCAAGCACTGTCTTCAGGAGCGCGGCCGTGAAAGCGGCACCTCGATCCGTTATTATGATTGTTGGAGCACCATGCCTCAGGACGATATTTTCTACAAAAAATCGTGCGGTTTCAACGGCGGTGCCACTTGACAAAGCCTTTGTTTCGGCATAGCGCGTAAGATAATCAGTGGCGACTATTACCAACTTGTTGCCAGCATGGGAAGTCGGATATGGTCCAAGGAGATCCATTCCAATTTGGGCAAAAGGTACCGTGGGCACTTGAATTGGTTGTAATAGCCCAGCTGGTTTTAACGGTGGCGATTTTCGTCGTTGGCAATCGAGGCACGTGCGCACGTAATGCTTCACAATAGCTGGAAGTCTTGGCCAGTAGTATTTCTGTTGGATTCTGGCCAATGTGCGTGTGTATCCGAGATGACCAGACGTTGGCTCATCGTGGCAAGCACAAAGTATCTCCTCACGAAGTGACGTCGGAACGACAAGTAGGTGGGTGCTTCCTCTGGGAGAAAAGTTCTTCTTATAGAGAACACCACTACGTAAGCAGAATGACGGCAGGCTCCTTGCAAATCTTCTGGGGACGGTTGTTGTCCGGCCATTCAAAAATTCAATAAGAGGAAGCAACTCACTGTCTTCTTTCTGCTTGCACGAAATCGTAGTGGTGTCAACGACTCCTACAAACGCCATGCTGTCATCTTCTGTGTCATCGTCACGCTTTATCGGTGACCTTGATAAGCAATCGGCGTCGGCGTGCTGCCGTCCGGACTTATACACGACCGTCATATCAAACTCTTGGAGGCGTAAGCTCCACCGTGCGAGCCGACCAGACGGGTCTTTCAAGTTGGTCAGCCAGCAGAGGGAATGATGGTCGCTGACTACGTGGAAGGAACGACCATAGAGGTACGGACGAAACTTCATAACCGCCCATACGACAGCAAGACACTCTTTTTCCGTTGTGGAGTAGTTGGACTCGGCGCGGGAAAGCGTCCTACTAGCATATGCGATCACACGCTCGGCTGAGTCTTGCCACTGGACGAGTACAGCGCCTAAACCGACGTTGCTGGCATCTGTATGGACCATGGTAGGAGCATCCTCATCAAAGTGAGCAAGTACAGGCGGAGTCTGCAGGCGCTGTCGGAGATCGTCAAATGCCACCTGTTGATCGTCGCCCCATGTGAACGAAACGTCTTCTCTTGTGAGTCGTGTTAACGGCGAGGCTATGTTGGAGAAATTGGCAATAAACCTTCGGTAGTATGCGCATAGGCCAAGGAAACGCCTGACTGCTTTCTTGTCTTTTGGTACCGGAAATTTTCTGACGGCCGCAATCTTATCGGGATCAGGTCGAACACCTTCATGGCTCACCACATGGCCTAAAAATTTAAGCTCCTTGAAACCGAAATGACACTTCTCGGGTTTCAGTGTCAGGCCGGCAGACCTTATTGCCCTAAATACCGATAGCAGCCTGCTCAGGTGTTCCTCAAATGTTTTTGAAAAAACAATGACGTCGTCCAGATAGACCAGACATGTCTGCCACTTAAGGCCTGACAGAACGGTATCCATAAGTCTCTGAAACGTTGCGGGGGCTGAGCACAATCCGAATGGCAAGACTTTAAATTCATAAAGCCCGTCAGGCGTTACAAAAGCCGTTTTTTCTCTATCTCGCTCGTCGACCTCTATTTGCCAATACCCACTTTTGAGGTCCATTGACGAAAAGTAGCGTGCATACCTCAGCCTGTCGAGTGAATCATCGATGCGCGGTAATGGGTACACGTCTTTCTTTGTCACACGGTTCAGCTTGCGGTAGTCGACACAAAATCGCAAGCTTCCGTCTTTCTTTTTAACCAGCACTACCGGCGATGCCCAAGGACTTCTTGACGGCTGGATGACGTCATCATCGAGCATTTTCTTCACTTGTTCCTGGATTGCTTCACGCTCTTTCGGTGCTACGCGGTATGGGTTCTGTCGTATTGGCCTTGACGTCTCCTCCGTTATTATCCGATGCTTCGTCAGTGGCGTTTGACTGACCCTCGAGGTCGATGAAAAACAGTCTTTGAACTGGTGAAGAAGATCTACTAGACGCTGTCTCTGCGCTGGTGACAAATCCGAGCTTACGTCAATAGGTGGTGGGGCTGACGTGGCTTGCGGCTCGTCCTGTTGTACTACACAGCACTCGCGGATTTCGGTGATCTCGTCGAAGTAGGCAACTGTAGTGCCTTGTGTAATGTGTCGTCGCTCGTTGGTAAAATTCGTCAACAGAACCTCTGCTTCACCGCACACAACGTTGACGATACTTCTGGCAATTGCAACACCGCGAGAGAGTAGGAGCGTCAATACTTGTTCAGCGATTCCTTCTCCAGTATTCTGCTCGCTGCACGTGACTGGAACAAGGCGGCACGATAACGGAGGTATGGTCACATCGTCAATGACTCGTAGGGATTTTCGGTGTAGCGCTGCGCTTTGATCCGCTGAAAAGGTCAGTACACCGTCCGGAATATTGATGATGGCACCATATTCACGCAAGAAATCCATCCTCAAGATTGCCTGTTTGCAACACTCAGAAAGGATAACAAAAGTTGCGACGAAGGATGCATCCCCTATCTTCATTCTTGCGGTGCACTTTCCGGTAGGTGTGAGTAGCTGCCCTCCAGCTCCTCTAATCTGCGGTCCTGTCCATTCCATTCTAACCTTCCTGAGCGTGTCTGCCAGACTCTCACTCATTATTGAGAAGTCCGCGCCAGTGTCGACCAATGCCATGACGTCATGTCCGTCAATCGTAATTGCAACTTCGGCAGTAACAACCCCATCTTTCGTCGATTCATTGAAAATGTGTCTCTCTTCGCTCGGCAGTAATGGGGGATTTTCAGCACTTCGACGATTCGCAACCTTCCCCCCTAAGGTCGCTGCTTTTAGTTTCCCCGGCGTGGACTAGGAGATCTCCCTCTTGGCATGTCAGTGGTGCTCCGTCTAGAGGATGGAGAATAACGCCCAGGAGAGGGTGAGCGTGACCGAAACCCAAGAGGAACATCCCGCGGGGTCATGACACTCGTGTCGACGTCAGATGTTCCGTTGAAATGGCGCCGAGGAACCGTAGAAGGAAACCCTTGGTATCCTGCGGCGCGATACGGGCAATACCGAACGATGTGGCCTGCTTCCCCACAGTGAAAGCACAGGGGCCTATGATCAGGGGTACGCCAGATGTCAGTTTTGCGAAGTGGTGGCCGCCTCGGCATCGAAGTTTCTCTGTAGTACCAAGGCGCTGTCGGCGGATGTTGCTGGTGGTACTGATGTGGTGTCGGCACGTTCGCTGGCTGTCGGCGGACTACGTCTGCATAGCTTGCCCTGGGACTGCTCGTGTTCGGCTCAGGAAGGGACAGCGCTTGCCTGATCTCCTGGCGTACAACTTCCGTTACTGAGGCGATCGCGCAGTCATTCGGTTTGGCGACGAGTTTTTTGACCTCTTCTTGTACGATTTCTCGTATTAGTTGGCGCAAAGAACCCTCGTCGGGTGTTGTTGCTGTGGTAGAGGCTGCCACGCTGATCGGTGCACTGTGGGTTGGGCGGTCATACTGGCGATAACGTAGATGCAGTGCGCGTTCGATAGATGTCGCTTCCTTGGAGAATTCATCCACACTTGTAGGCGGGTTTCGTACGAGGCCAGCGAACAGCTGCTCCTTAACGCCCCGCATGAGGTGGCTAACCTTTTTGGCTTCGGGCATATTAGGATCTGCTCGACGAAATAGCCGCGCCATGTCCTCAACAAACATCGTAACGGATTCATTTGGTTTCTGAATCCGTGACTCGAGGAGACGCTGTGCGATTTCTCGTCTTTCAGTGCTCGCGAACGTGTCGAGAAACTTCTGCCGGAACTCGTCCCAAGACGACCACACGCGATTCGTGAACCACGTTCGGGCTCCGTCTTGAAGCGGATAATAAACGTAGCCCAATTTCTGTGTGGTGTTCCACCCGTTAACATTCGCTGTGTGCTCGAATTCCTCGAGCCAGTCATGTGCATCCTCATATGCGTTTCCGTGGAAGTCAACCGGAAGTCTAGGGTTCAAAACAGTCACCTGTGTCGTGCTTGGGCTGGACATGTTGGGGCCAGTGCTTCCAGGCGCCGTCATGCTTTCTGGTACAGTCACACTTTCCGGCAATGGACCAAACTCCGGGCTGAGGCCTAACAGGCGCCGGCTGCTGCGGTGAACGGGGGTGTCGATGCGCGGAAGTCTTTCTTGACCAGATGCGGGGCTGTTGTCAGGCGTCCCGAACATGTACCTAGCACCTCCACCAGTGTCACAATGCAGAAACAGCAGCAGTCGAATCCAGGGATCTCACTTTAATTGTATTAGAATACTGGCAAACTGATCGGGAGAGAACCTCGTCTTCTTCACTCGCTGCGCGTGTTCTTCGTTGTCCTCTTCGCGTTGCATATTCAATGTGGCAATATGACGCGTTTACATATTCAAGTGAAATAGTCGCGGAATGAAAAGGTAGTGTCTGCAGGGCAACCTAAATAATGCAACAGAATACAACTGAACAGCGTTTCACATTAAACGATGAATAAATCGAGAGAAAGGAATCGACATATATGTGTTGGTTCTGCCTAACAGACCCGATTTTGCGTGAAATCGGAAAGCTTTGCAGAACTAATTAGAACATTTCGTAACTGTGTCATGCAAGTCGTGCAGTCAGTTAGGTATACTGAGGCTGCCTGGTAACTGAGCAACTGTTTCCCGTAATTTGTTCTTATTTCCGGTGTTACGAAATGATCTTGCAGAAAGTTGTAGTGCGGATTGAGGGGTGTTATAAAATAATAAACCAGCAACAGTCACTCCGCTTCGTTAAACTTCAAGGGTCTACCGATCATTGCAAGTTCCTCAAGAAATAAGTGTTAAAGCAGAGTTGACGGAAATATTACAGAGCAAAAAATCGGCCACAGTTCCCGTCACGGAGCAGTTCCCTTGAGGCTAAGTAGTGGTTGCGTAACTAGGAAGCAACGTTCGAAATGCAGCGGAAGATGCCGTATTGAGTTGGGGGGGGGGGGCATAGGATTACACGCATCACCACCCATAACTTTCAGGCAATCGCACGGCACTCCTAGATACCCCTTTTGAGTTCTCTGGCGCCATAGCAACAGTGCTTGGACAACCAAAACGCCGGGATGGGTCAACCGGTATGACTGTCTTGGCTGAGCGTAAAAGATCGTTTTCCTTTCCTTGCACTGTAACACGAGATAAAATAGCCCCCGAAGCTCCCCTCTCGATAGACCAGAGTTCCAGCATTTGAGGCGGAAATGCTGCAGGCCCGTGTGCTCAGATTTGGGTGCACGATAAAGAACCCCGGGTGGTCGAAATTTCTGGAGCCCTCCACTACGGCGTCTCTCGTATTCTTATGGTGGTTTTGGGACGTTAAACACCACATATCAATCAAAACTCCTCTGTTTCTTCGGTTTCTCATTGTTTTTCTTTCTTTTTTGTTATGTGGCGTTGAAGCAGTCGTTATTAACCAGAACATTTCTTCTCCTTTGCAAAGTCAACGTTGTCATTTCGCGTGCTTTCCTTTACTTCATGTCCTCTCTTTCATTTTTTCTTCATTGGTAGAACGTTTTCAATAGCGTATCCATACTGTTATCTTATCTTCATTTTTTCCCGATCACACAAAGTTTACTTCACGATCGATGATATCAAGTGTCTGCCAAGTGTGTTGCCTTTCTCCCAGTCATGCCAGGAAATTGCATTTGCTGAAATAATAATAATAATAATAATAATAATAATAATAATAATAATAATAATAATAATAATAATAATAATAATAATAATAATAATAATAATAATAATAATAACTATAATAATAATAATAATAGTAATAATTCTGTGTCACGTCTTGAAACGAAAATGTGATTATTAGAAACGCCGTAGTGAAGGCTTCCACAAATTTTCATGTGTTTTTTAGCGCGCTTTCGCATAGCACACGCGCCTATAACATTTTATCTGTTGCTCCGAAAAGAAAAAAAAATTGCTGAATGCCGACTTTGCGTCGGAATTCCAAGACCCCATACTGCGTGTCACGCCCGCAACTTGCAAAAGTCCTTCATAATAAAGCCGGGGTGACATGATAATCGGGGAAGAAGACGGGGACAGAATTGAGGCGATAAAAGTATTATGTGGGACTCACATTATATAGTTACGAATTGCAGTAGGGTTGACAGGCGGGCTAGTTGGTACAAATTTCTAATAGAATAATTGGAATCGCAAACCAACAAGAGACAAACATAAAAACTAGAGAGATTTCGGAAGCCTTCTTTATTAAAAAGAATATTGATAGTTGTGTTAGTTCACCGTTTATATCACTGTTAGGTTGTGAAATATCGTTTCTGGACGACACCTGATCATGGTGGAACCTTCTCCCCAGTTTTTTCCCTTTCTCATCTTTCTGGTATATAATTTCTTCTCTGAATAAACTGAGTTTCAGTCTGCGCTTGTTTGTCCCTTCTTTTGTGTCCCGTTGGTTTGCGCCTCCAGTTATTCCATTATGAATATATTTATGAGACACACCGTAGTGGAATGTTGTGAAATTTTTTGACCGTGCGTGTCTTTTAACGCGCTCTTACATCGCACATTACACGGGCCTCATGCATCTCTACTCAATCTTAATGCGAACACCGCTACAGGGTTCAAAACCGCGACCGAAACCGCGACATTCGGGTTTACCGTAACGAATTCACCAACGATGCGGACGCACGAACAAAAGTGCTGGCAGTTTATCAAAGAAGTTGAGCGTGAAAGGATGAAGTGGTGTTAAAACAATGTCATTATATTGACTGAACGGAAAGGTATGTAGATATACAACAATTTTATAGTACCTATGAAATATTTTAAAAACACATTTCTTCAAAAATTGCACTACCTTCATTGAAAGGACCCTGCAACTATTTTTGAGCATAGTCAGAAAACGCGGCCGATCGGTAGTAGAGGCTCCCGACAACACGCGAGCCAAATGTTAAAGCGCAGCACGCGGCCTTGAATTAACAATAAATAATGAAAGTCAGCTAAAAATAGCTGATCGGAGCAGGGAATTAAGCTGATGACAAATCTGGGAATGCAGCCCAGTAAGCCCATCTATCAGCCACTGGCTGATTTGAACATGGCGCGCTCGATTGTTACAGAGGTCGCCGCGAGAGGCCGTCACTAGTTCACGCATGCGCGCCCGATTGCACTGAAAAAACAACGTGTGCGAAGAAAAAAAAGAAAAAAAAATGCTCAAGGCCACGAGGTGCGTGTGACGTATTTTCTTTGCCCCTGCCATTCTTCCCTGCTTAGCTTCCAGCGCTTTCGTCGGGACGAGAGAAGATAGAATGTGATTGCAGCGTGTAACAAATTTGTAGCTCCGCTCGTACTGGACGGATTCTTAATATTTTTGCGGCGTTCAATTTGTCAGGTAATACGCTTTTCCAGTGAGTAAATGACGTGGTTACTTGAAAAAAGTGTTTCATGGCCCCTTTAAAGGAAAAAGGAGCAAAGTGAACATGAAACATACGAATTCGGGGCCGTAAGTCCAGGGCCCCACTGGCTTTAGCAACGTGACCAGAGTAAACTGATTAAGCCGTGATTGGATCCAGGCTGCTTGGATAAAAGCAGAAGCCAATCGCAAATGAGTTCTGCGGAAATCCGCAAGGAAGCGAAAGGGCTAGAAAAGAGAAACAATACAACGCCGGACCAGGACAAAATTTTGAGCAACTAAGAAGCTTTTCTTTCCGAGAAATCCGTACGGATTTGCTTCTTGCTTCGCGCTACAAGCGAATGGTTTTCATTTTTTTCCCCATCTTAAGCAAGAGCCAAGATTTGGTGATGTGCGTATCCGAAGTATGCGCAATTCATATTGTACTCCGAAGGTGCGGAAATTGCCATGTCTTAGCCACAGTGTCGGAAACTGTCGTCGTTGCTATGGTTATGGCTTGAAGACGGTGGCCTGTCTCTCTCTCTCTCTCTTTTTTTTTACGGAGGTGGCGCGCAGATGGTGTGGTCGCTATGGGTACGACGCAAGAGAGGCTTTTTTATTTTAACGGATGTCTGCTTAACAGCTTTAGCAACATCACTGTTAAGAAACTCATGCATTCGTCGAAGGCGACTCGTCGAAGACGACCGGTAAATGAAAGCTAGCTTTTTTTTTATTTTGCTCAGTCGTTTGTATCTGTGCCCTCGCCACTGAATGTTTTTTACACTTGTCACGACAGTGCTCTGCCTCCGGCATCCGAGGCATAGCAAGCTTCATGGTGCTTACAAGCCTCCGGGCATGTGAGTAACATAAAGCGAGTCTCACGACTGTGCGAGAGAAGCAAGGGCAGTGACCATTGAACCTGGCAAAGTCAAGCCCAATTCAACAACACTAAAACCACTTTCAAGCGAAGTTAAAGCTCGAGCATAAGTACCGCCCAAATAAGGCATTAAGTGAAGATGACACCGATCCGTTTTGATGTGTGCCGAGCATAGCGTGACTTAGTGCAAGCTCAAAGCCTTTGTTTTTCTTCGGAGTTGAAATAAATGGAAATGATATTTCACTACAGAATGGATTACACCTACCCAGCAAACGTAGCATGAATAACTTCAGAAAAAGTATATGATTAGGGACAACTTACTTGAAAATAATCAATAAGAACACATAAAAACAAGTTACGGTGTTATTTTAAGGCAATAAAATACAGAGTGCCTAAGAACAATGTTAAGTAGGTTCGATGCATCTATAGACATTTCACCATGAGTTGTACCTGAATTGGGTGACCATCGCTCGCTGTCCACTTGCATGCAGAGCTTATGCGCACTTAATGGGCTGCCACTTTTACCCCATCGAGTTGCGTGTTATTCGAATTTCAAGGAACCTAGCTTGGGTGATCGAGTCAGACGGGGTTTCGTGAAGAGGTGAGCGTGCGATTGCTGTTGGTGCAATGCTAGCGTTATTGTCGGGTGGATCATACTCGAACAATTCCTAATGCGTGCAACGGCACTTCACACTTACTGCAAACTTGTAGTCTTAATGGCGTCAAGTGTTTGTTTATCACTGACAAGCAACATTGATTGTTTCAAGTGGATTGTTCCCCTGCCATATTCATGGTCTACTCTCGATAGAGCCGTCTTTTATAAGCGAAGAGTTGGCTCTGCCTTAGTGCACGAAAAATTGTATCATCAAGAATGCGTGAAAAGTTCATCATACGGCTACTGCACGACGCTTGAACACCCGCTTTTAAAGTGCCCGCATTCGTTATATAGTGGGCACACCTCATTACGTCATATCACCATTACCACAATCAGCCTGACTACGTCCACTGCAGGACAAAGGCCCCTCCCATGCTCCCCCAGTTAACCCGGGCCTGTGCTTGCTGCTGCCAATTTATACCCGCAAACTTCTTAATCTCATCTGCCCACCTAACATTCTGTCTCCCCCTAACCCGCTTCCCTTCTCTGGGAATCCAGTTTGTTACCCTTAACGACCAGCGGTTATCCTGTCTACGCAATACATGCCTGGCCCATGTCCATTTCCTCTTCTTTATTTCAACTATGATACCCTTATCCCCCGTTTGCCCCTAATCCACACTGCTCTCTTCTTGTCTCCTAAGGTTACGCCTACCAATTTTCTTTGCACTGCTGGCTGCATCGTCCTATTTTAAGTTGAACCCTCTTTGTAAGTCTCCAGGTTTCTGCACCATAGCTAAGTACCGGCAAGATACAGCTGTTACATACCTTCCTCTTGAGGCATAGTGGCAATCTACCTGTCATAATTTGAGAGTTCTTGCCAAATGGGCTCCACCCCATTCTTATTGTTCTAGTTACTTCATATTACGTCATATATGAGGACTTATTAAACAAGTACACGCCTCTTGATAATTGCCTGTTCCTGGAAGCAGACGCTGCTTGGCGCGACCAGAGTCTATGAGCCCTGCTAACTTTTTTCGACTGCGCGCATACACACACACACACACACACACACACACACACACACACACACACACACACACACACACACACACATATATATATATATATATATATATATATATATATATATATATATATATATATATATATATATACTTTTTCATGTGGCTACTACTTACTCGTGTTCACGTCTGGGTTGTTTATTTGTTTATTTTCTTTTGCTGTCCACTTGTTTTATGTTATCCTCCTTTACTCTATGCTTCGCCTTGCCGAAGGCGCAAGCAGCTTTCCCATTAGGTGGCAGTTGTCAGCCTATTCCCTGCTCAATGCTCAGTTCGTGTCTTTATGCTCCAGATATAGTTATTAGTTTAAAACAACAGAGCTCTAGAGGCGATGACATTATCGCTTGTGGCACACTTAAATCACTTCCTGCTTTAACTGTCCCGTAGAACCGTACACCAAATCTTCTTGCTTTCGTGTTATATCTAGCACTTAACGTTGAATAAAATGATCAGTTTAGTAACTTCTTCAAGAAGGAATGGCAAATTTCATTTATGTTGATAATCATGCATCGACAAACTCCACTGATTTCGTGTTTCTAATGTCAGTTGAACAAATATACACAGCCTATACCCCGCCACGTATGTAAACGTATTACGCCATCTGTGTATCGTTTGTTCCAATCGATGTGCTATCGCGGCTGCAGAGCGCCTATTGTATAATTTCGACATGCCAAGTAAACCTGCCCCGCCGCGGTGGTCTAGTGGCTAAGGTACTCGGCTGCTTACTCGCAGGTCGCGGGTTCATATCCCGGCTGCGGCGGCTGCATTTCCGATGGAGGCGGAAATGTTGTAGGCCCGTGTGCTCAGATTTGGATGCACGTTAAAGAACCCCAGGTGGTCGAAATTTCCGGAGCCCTCCACTACGGCGTCTCTCATAATCATATGGTAGTTTTGGGACGTTAAACCCCACAAATCAATCAATCAAATCAGTCATGTAAACCTGCCGTCAGTCGTAGCATGAAAAAGTGCGGATTACACGTGATAATCTAGGTGAACCACCAGAATTGTCCACACACACAAAAAAAAAATACGCATTCGTTTCTCTATGAAAGCGCACTCCGTCTCGCTCTTCCAATCTAATGTGTAATTTTCATCTCCAAGATTCCCCAGCCCACAATCGACGTTTTTGCCAACCGCGGCAATGTGGCGGTTACAGTGCTCGGATTCTGACCCGAAAGTTCTGGTCCTAACTAGAAGCTGGCGGTCAAATTTTCAGGGAGGTGAAGTGCTATAGGCTTGTGTGCTCTGTGATGTCAGTTGCCGTTCAGCAGCACAAGATGTTCGAAATTGCTGAAACATTCGACGACGGTGTCCTTCGCAATGACATCTTGGCTTTGGGACGCCAAAAACGTAACCTTTATTGCATCAGCAACAGACGTCTCTATATCGAAACACACAGGCACGGCCATCAGCATACGTGGTCTTCAGTCACAGAAGTCCCCTCCCCCCCCCCCTTCCGAAACAATGGTTCCCAATACAAAGTTACAACGACTTTAGTGTTCTTTTCTCTTCAGCGTAAAGCGATGCAGTCCACTGACGACTGGTGGATCGGTGGACGGTAGCTGTTGCCGATAGCAACATCTCCGACAGCTGCAGTAGCACGTTACTTTTTATACATGTTTCACAAAATTTACGCGTTTCGTTCAAAGAGTTTAACTTGGTTTTGTTATATAACTCTGGCTGAATCATGTGACAAACAGACAGACAGACAGACAGACGGACGGACGGACGGACAGACAGACAGACAGACAGACAGAGGGACAGAAACACAGACAGACAGACAGACAGACAGACAGACAGACAGACAGACAGACAGACAGACAGATAGACAGACAGACAGACAGACAGACAGAGGGACAGAAACACAGACAGACAGTCAGACAGACAGACAGACAGACAGACAGACAGACAGACAGACAGACAGACAGACAGACAGACAGACAGAGGGACAGAAGCACAGACAGACAGACAGACGGACAGACAGACAGACAGACGGACAGACAGACAGACAGACGGACGGACGGACGGACGGACAGACAGACAGACAGACAGACAGACAGACGGACAGACGGACAGACGGACGGACAGACGGACAGACAGACGCACAGACAGAGGGACAGACAGACGCACAGACAGACGGACAGACAGACGGACAGACAGACGGACAGACAGACGGACAGACAGACAGACAGACATACAGACAGACAGACAGACAGACAGACGGACGGACGGACAAATGGATGGACAGATGGACGGACGGACAAATGGATGGACAGACGGACAGACAGACAGACGGATGGACGAATATGGCACTCAGATCTATTTTTTTCTATTTTCTGAAAGCAAGGGGGTCGTTGTTGCGTGAAGCAAATGAAGTGCTGCGGTGCTAGTCCCGTGGAGGAAGGTCCCATTCCAGGCATGAAGAATGAAAACAAGGGGGAAAATTTTGCACTTAAATGCGGAAAAATAAAGCTGTAGGTTAGGCACGCACACGCCAATCTTCTTTTTTCCCCCTATTTGCCAGTATGAGAATAGCTGCTTAGTTCCCCTAACAGCAAGGCTATGTAAGTTCGTCATTATTTGGGTGTCGACCGGAAACCAAAATTACCATCCTAAACTGGCGTGTTCGCTCTACACGCTCTTCTGCTTCACTCTCAGAAAAGGTACCTGCCCGATTTCTCAGGAATAGCTTATAATATCCTTGATGGGTGAGAGAATGAGCACAGAGAAAGAGAGAAAGAAGTATAGAGCTGAAAAAAAGAGACAAATGAACGTGTTATTGTTGCAAAAATTCTGCATCAGACATGATTGCAACCCCAGTACCATAGATCTGAAGGCTAGTGTACCAACAACACGGAGAACTACACAAGCTAGCAGAACAGAGCAGAGCCTTTTAAAGTTTAGAGTACAAGGAAATAGAAAAAAAATTGCAAATGAGGAAGTATGATTTGATTGCGAGAAAAAAAAAAACGTGGCTGATTCCGCTTGTATAGGACTCCGTATAATTCAAAAGTGGAACTTGTTTTTACGCATGTAGTTGAGCGTTCATTGTGCATTGTTTTAGCAGCAGCAACATAATGTCACATTAAGAACGGCAAGCAGCTCGAGAGACTTGCTGCGCACATCTCAAGCAGAAAGTACGGATGAAATTAGGATACACAGGACAATCATTAAATTTTTTCATTAGCTTTTTAATTGAAGCGTGCTGTTCAAACTGATAGACGCACGAAACGAGCGCACAAGTATACTCAAGACAAGCGCGAAGAACTGTCACTGTTAAATTTGCGTCGTATGTTAGCAGCACGCTCCTTCCGTGAACACGGCCGCGGCAGCGTGCGAAGTGGCCTTTGTCCTCTCCCATATTACGAGTAAAATAATAAGCACGTGCGCAGGAGAGACTACGCTCCATGCAGGTGGCGCTTCGTGGAAGCGACAACGTTACAGTGTGCCCAACGCGAGCTCGTCCTGCCATCGTGCCACAGATAACGAAAACGCGTTCAAGTTTCGAAGCTCTGTTTCGAAGTGTATGGCGCACACAAATGGCTTGCCGTTAGCGCTCCAGTCGACGTACGTTCCAGGGTCTTGTGGTTCGCGCCGCGCGCTGAGAATCTAGAGGTTCTTGGTTCGATCTCGCGCGACAAATGTTTGCCTTCCGATTGCTTTCTTTGCAATCAATTAGTATATATTTCTTCAACGTCACTTACGTGACGGAAGGACGTCAGCGGTGTCGTGGCGGACTCCGACTTAAAGCATGTGCGTGTGAAAAAAGAGAAAGAGAAAAGCATGAGAAAGTAATGTTATTGGGGAAAAATACAAAAAATTGAAGACGTCGAGAAAAAAACATAAATACTGAGAATCAAAGGAAGGAATAATAAGAGTAAGAGACAGAGTGAGAGATAGGGGAAAAACAGGAAGTAGGAGGAAGGAAGCGAAAGAGAGAGAAAGAGAGCAATATAAAAATACAGATATGAAGTAGCAAAGTTAGGCATAGCATAAAAAAGAAGGAATAGAGACACAGAGAGAAATAAGTGCGTAGAAGTAAGCAGAAAAAATTGCATTGAAAAGCTGACGGAAATAGAAAGAGCAAGAAACGAAGGAAGAGAAAATTCACAAAGCTTAGCCAGAAAGCGAAAACCAGAGTGAGGTAGGGGTCAATCAGGTACACTATTTCTTTCGCTTTCTGCCACGAAGAGCCTGCGTCAACTTTTTTCTCATTTATATACGTTTGTTACTTTTACTTCTCAGTTCGCATTTCTAATAAACAATTTTTGAACGAAGTAATGGAACTAGATTGCATCGGCCCAAACACTGAAGTGTTCATTTGTTGTGGTTGCTACAATCTAAAGCTCCGATTTACACTCAATGATCTCACGCCATTTTGGTGGTATAGTGCACACTTGTCTGTATTTAGAAAGCGTCTAGGAACAGTTTTCAAGTACACTACGTTCTATAACTGAAATTTATTCTAAGGCTAATTTTGTATCACCCACTTTTAGAGCAGGGAAGAACTGAAACATTAAGACGTGGCTTTTGCTGGCTCAACTGCATATTTGATTTCTATTTGAAAGCCCAGTCGATTTGATTTCTATTTGAAAGCCCAGTAGAGCAAGTTATCGCTGCTAAAGCCGTTTGAAAGTGAGCACACTTTTCATTTAGTTCTTGTTGTTCCTCGTGAAGGAATCGTATAGTGATTCCCTGCCTATACTATGGACGACATCATACAATTGAAGGAACTAATGGTTAAAAAAGCAAAGCTTACTCTTCTTATACCGCATGTAAATGATTTATTGAATGAAAAGCATCGCGCGTATTTGCCATCACGAAACCTAAAGAGCGAAAAACTCTGAAAGCATTACATCAGGCACCAGTAAAGGCCGCGTACTGGATAAGGCAGAAGCTGTTATTTCGACTCTAGGGGCAGAAATGAGCAGTGCGTTGGCTGTCTGGCTTATTGCTTTAGTAAGCTGCTTCATCGTAGAAGCAATACACCGGTGTCAGCAAGCGTACGAAGATGCCGCCCTCGAACGTACGCCAGTCACGAGCTTATTTTTCTGATATTGAATGATCTCTTCATCGTAAGCTTTCAGACAATAAGCAGGCGTTCCTTATGTGTAATTCTCATCATTTATCGTAGTGACATAATTTCACGTGGCCTCGTCTAATTGATCCCAGGATATGAACGCATTATTGTCGTTTCCTTCAGCAACAGAAGCGTTGCGGTTCTAAGCAAATGGACGAATTTCTGATTCCTGGCATAGAAGAAAGACTAAGTTAGGAAAGAGCATTGCACAATTTTAAAGAAAGAAAAAAAGAAAGACAGCATTTTAGCTCATTTCTCCTCGCTTCTTTCCACTTCACCCTCACTTGGTTTTCTAAGCCACTGCTAGCCAACTCTACACATGGCTATGCTGAACCTCCATCGCCTCAATTCCCTCGCCCTCACCCAAGATTTCTTTTGGCCCCTTCTTGCTGTGCTATACCACGTATTTACATGCTATGCTATGATTTCAACACAATTATATGCTTTACCTTCTATCTTTTTTGTTCCCATTCTCTTCTACAGTAGATTATCCTTCCTATACCTTTCTGCGCTGTCTCGCGCTTATACATCCCCTACTACACATGGCTAGCCTATGCATGGCTTTGCATGATTGACAGCCTACCCGGTTATTCTATGCCTATTGGTCTCCCCTCATCGCTTCCTTCTCCTCATACTCACATCAAACCCCCTTCACGTTCGTTTTGCTTTTCCTGTCCACTTGTTATGCATAGCGTGCTTCTGCTTGCGTGACGCCTAGCGTCGGCATTAGATAACGGCTCAGAGTGACAGCGTACACCCTTTTTCCTTCCCCCTTTTTGTCTCTTGCTAAGCCTCAGATAACTCACAATCAAACCCACTTCCCTTTTCCGACCCCTTGCTACGCATTACTATGCCACACTTGGTTTTGTGGCGGGAGGCCAAGCGACAAGAGACGAAGACGACAGCTTACAATGACAGCATAAGTAAGCCCAGTCTCCTATAGTGTTCTAACTTTTTATATATGAAGATGAAGTACGTCAGACACGCACAAGCATGTGCATCGCTTCTCCCAATTTCGCAGATAGGGCAAGGACTTCCGAAATTGTTCGTTTATTTCTCTTGGTTAACTATTGATTTTCGTATAAGGCAACTTGACACACTACTGGTGATTTGCTCTATACGATCGATATATGACTGTATAAAGCTGCTGCTCGTTAGCCAAGCTTTTTCTTCGTTTTCTTTTTTTAAGGTCGCCAGTACCGGTTGTTGGTCTCACCCTCGAGCACATCATACTTAAATAATAGTAATATACAGAAAAGCTTTAGACAGTGTGTACGAAATCCCAGTATGCTACAAGTTCCCGAGTTAACGTTTTGTTTTTCATCTTTCGCAGTGATGCAATCTCGTAGTTGCTTTTCTTGCCCAATATAACAGCAGCAGTTTATAGAGTGAAGTTCGCTGTGCCAGTGTTCATAATTAGATAAGTAGAAAAACTAGGAAGGCACATGCCCCAACGAACCGGGAAAAGGTCAGACGCTCCCACCTCGCCCCGGTTTCTTGTCAGCAGCAATGACGTGCACGCGTGTACAGCGAAGGCTAGGCGTGACACGAATGCACGAAAGGAGGAACGCTGGCAGACGAATGATTGCCCACGCAGATGTGTGTGCTGAAAGTCCTCAGACAGGCATGGAAAGGAATAAGCGCAAGGGCAGACAAAGGAAGCAGAGATGTTATCAATGAGACGAGACGTCCACTGCTCCAGGGCTCGTGTTCGCGGAACTGATTGCAGCAAGCAGCCGCGCATATGTGAGTGAAGGCGTTCGGTGGGACGAATTGCGCAAAACACTGGGGAGATGGTCGGCAATTCATGCTTCCTGATTGGTAGCCGCGAGCCAAAATGCTAGTCATCGCGTATTCTGCGCGTGTGAGATTCCGACGAGGGTCGGTACGCGTAATTCAATCAATCTATTCCACTCCGCAAAGAAGCACCTCTTGATATTATATATGCTGGTGCTCGAGGGTTGTGCAGATCTTTGCATACAGGCTTTGCATTAGTCATCATTCGCGGTGAATTTTGTCAGAAGTGCAACGCACTACGGCACGGTTAAGGACGATGGGGCTCAGCCACCCCGGTGGCCTAGTGGTTACGGTGGTTGACTGCTGACCCGGAGGTGGCGGAATCTATCCTCTATGCGGTGATCGCATTGTCTATGGAGGCGATAGTGCCTGAAGTTCATGTGCATGCGTAGATTTAGGCGCACGACAATGAACCCCAGATGGTCGGAATTTCTGAAGCGCTCCACTACGTGGCTCTCGTAAGTTGGCATCCGCGACGCGCTAGAATTGGACATAAAAAAAAACGCACTGATACACAGGTAGAACACACAGGAGCATGAACTAACAACTGTTTATTCGACAGAAACATGACAAATATATATATAGGATGGAAGGTAAAGGAGAAGAAAGAGAGCGTAATACCTGCGTCACAGGGACAGAGAAAATGGCATTTACCTCCTAAAGCCTTCAGACTGAATGTCATTCGCGCGGTGCCACACGGATGAACGAAGTGGCATTCGCCAAAATGCCATTCGTCACCTAATGCCATCGCCAGAACTCATTCGACTAAGAAATGCGTACTCTAGACGGCACAACTCATGAAATAACTGTATAAAACGACATTTGATTCGGCTGGAAGGAAATGTTTCGCGTATATTAATTACAGTACTCACTTAAACAAGTGCTTAGAAACGTATCTTCAGCCGGCAGACGCCGTGAAATAAATGCGACAGACGCCATTTTGTTTTTACGCTGTGGATCTGACTAGCGTTAGCTTAAGTTGCTACACGATCGGTTGCAACGTCGAGAAACAAAGTAACGAACGAAGTCTGACGGCAGCGTAATATGCTTATTTATACATTTATTTATTATTTTATGCTATGAAGCTTGTAAACGCTTGTTTATTTTTTTATTGCTACTCTCCCGATTCTCACGAGGAAGATGCTGAGAGTGACATCATGAAGTCAAATGTCATTCGCTTTGGACGTGTAGCAGTGCCGCCGAAGAAAATATCATTCGGAAACTGAATGCCTTCGCTACCCGAATGTCATTTTCTATGCCTGTGTAACACGGGTATAAAACTGCGCACTGCCCAGTACAAGAAACCAACTCTTTGCGTGGCATCAATATTTCACCCTATATGTATTTGTTATGTTTGCACAACTATGCCCAGCCAACTAGCCCCTACGCTGACCCTTCGTACTCTCTTAAGTATATTGTTTTTGAGATGGTAAACCCAAATGGTGTTGAAGGATGATGGTACTTACTATTATCGTGTTGATTCCTACTACAACGCCAAACCGTTTCTCGGTCATTTTGAACAAAAACACCTTCATCGTTTCTCAAGACAACTCCACAAGGAACCTCCACAAGCCTTCTTGCTCTGTTCGCGCATTGGATTGTGATACCTCATAAGAGGGCCGCCGTCCTTGATCCTGCAGTGCTCTCTAAATCATTCTTGCAATAGTTGCTGACCACACTTCCTGCCTCTTTCGGTATCCAAAATGGACGAATGGAGACACCTACTTGCTAATCTGTATAGTAGTGGGTCATACTGATGCAGGACGTCGATTAGCATGATTATAAAAAGATCGTGGTTAATTCACACTTAGAGCCCACCGTTGCAGAAGTAGGTAGAGTAAACAGAGCATTCCACAACTCTATCGAAATTTCGATTACGATTGCGAGACAGAAGCGGACAAAGCGCAAACGTTTCTTCTAGTTCGCGTTGTGTTCGAACGTAGTACGAGAAAAAAAATTCCCCAGTATGCTTTGAATGCAGTACGTGTGAGCTTTATGTAAACTGTATAAAGTATTTTAGCCACTTGAAATTTGCACACTGTGCATTGCTGCTTCTTCGCTGCAGAAGAACTTCCTTACTAAGCATACATTCATAACTACGATTAAATGATATAAGCGATCCTGTGAACACAAACAAATGACTGCGCTTTCAAGTGGATCTTCCTTAGTGTTTTTTTGGTGATGCGAATATGAAAATAAAAATCCGCAGTGCCACACACTTTTTGCGAGAAGTCCCTCAACCACTGAATGGTAATTCAAATTCGTAGTGTAGCAGCGCAACAGCCCCATGAAGTCTCTACAGATGCTGTGTTTCCATTGACATCGACTGGATAGCCCTGAAAAGGGTCATTGAAATAAGAGTTGCAGCTCAAGCACAAAAGTGCTGGAAGAAAGACAGACGGAAGGCGAGGAACGAAAGGCAAAAGGGAAAACACGAGCGCTGGTTGTCCTCTTTGCCTTACATTCCTCGCCTTCCGTTTGTCTTTCTCCCAGAAGTTTCGTGCTTGCGCTGCAGCCCTTACTTCAATGGAATTCAACCAACTAGTCCAAATAGCCGTTCTTCTAGAAAAGGGTCCTTTAGACACAAGTATAAGTTCACAACTTTAGTATACATTCTGTGTATCCAACCACCCGTTTATTCGCTCAACCCTACATACGTCCGTTTGCCCTTCCGCTGTTCACACCTGTCGACCTGTCGGCACTGCAAGCACCGTAAGGGTATGGCAGTCCAGGGCTCCTTGTACGCTGCTTGCGACAACTCAGCTCCATTTGGACCACGGTGGGATAGTAGTTTACAAAACAGCACACAGGGCCCACTTACCTGTGAACGTGGTTCACCTTTCCAATCGCATTGATTGTGGACTGTGACCAGGTCTGTACCGTACACATGGGACGTTGTACACGCGTCCTTGGCTATGAATCCCGCCGCCGTCTGAAGCGGAGCTGCTGCATCCCCAAAGAATGCCGCCACGGGGTGCCCCATCCGATAATGGCGTGAAGCTCTTGCGTGCCCTCACGGAGCAATCACGTCAGTTCAACCATTGCGTGCCCTTGAACTTTAGGTTCTTGCCTGTCACTTCATCGTCGCTTGCTTGATCCGTACTGTAATTAAGTGGCTGTCAGTGTGACGTCGTGGAGTGGGTTCGAACCACCACCTTGCTCGGCACCCACCATGCCTCACCGGGTCATCGTAAACGACATGCGGCAATGGACCACCTCTGTGATGTCTCTAGACACGTCATGCCTACGAAGTAATCAGACAACGATGAGTGGTGTGGGAAGTTAAAAAGGTTTTCAGGGCGAAGTACTTTACGCACGAGACTTCTCCGGTGTTTATTGTCAAGGCTACATTATATGAAACAACGTTCGGGTGATGCAGGGTATAGTCGAAACATATGTGAGAGTCGAAGAAAGGTTTAACACTAGACTATTATAAGCCTAATGTGGCCGAAAAATGAAAAACACTTGCTAGCACGAGTCGTTTGTACTAGTTGGCGACCTTAACGTATACATTTGGATCATAGGACCCGGAATCGTCGTCGAATCTTTGTCATTTAATATCACTTTATCACTCAAATTACATTATACGGGACAATGCTCCGGTAGCGTATCGTATAGTGGAAACAAATTTGAGACAAAAACAATGTTTAACAATCATCATCACCGTCGTCATCAACACCAGTCTGACAATGGTCGCTGCAGGGCCAAGACCTCTCCCATGTTCTGCCAATCAATCACGTTCGGTGCTTTCTGTTGCCACTATGTACACGCAAGCTTCTCAATCTAACCTCCCTAACTAATTTTTAAGGGGAATATTCTAAAGGCTTGGATCTGTCCATCCCTTGTATGTATGCACGTGACTGCCTATAGTTCCACCTTTTCCAAGTGCCCACTACTTTGTCCTTGCAAACAACCCCCTACGCCCCATCACCAATCCACCACTTCACCGATCATGAAGCAAATACTGTTGAGAAGTAGCTAATACGAAATGCAAGATGGTCGTGTACTTGTATCCAGGTGCACGTTAAAGAACCATAGATTCTGTTTGTCACGTCTATGAGGATGTAGTGGGCGATATTCGCGGATGGTTCACGGCTTAGCGATGAAACCCTCCAGCGCCTCGCCCCACTCTGATTCATTCACTCCGTGGATATGCTGTGATTTCGTTCTCTTTCCTGCGCGTTCGTCTTGTAATAGAATTCAGTCGGTTAATCTTACTGACAAGCACCATATCTACAAAATTAATTTCGTGGATATGGCGTCATTTTTAGCCCACGTTCACTCTCTTTCATATTCGTTCGGCCTGTTGGTTACGCCGATATCGTCAGCGGCGTCGTCAGCTGCCCAACGTTGGGAACGGGTGTCTCACAGCTGTGCTCGAAAAAAGTGAGCTCCACCCACGGAACTTTGGCGCGTCTGCCCTATTCCCGTAAAAGACAGTCAAGTTAACTGTTTTTTTAAACAAGTATTTTTTGTCGGCTAATGTAAATACTACGCACACTTACGTAACGCTTGCATTTTACTACCTGAAACGTTAGATTAGGCTGAGCAGCCACGTGAATGTCTCCAAAAATTATCAAGAAATTCAACTTTCTGAACCTAAAACCAGCGGCGTATAGGTCAACTGCCTGAAACAACCGTGAACAGCTTGACGTCACAAAACTGCGTAAGCGCTGTTAGACGGATGATTCATGCAAATGCGAAATTTTTCTGTGGGAGAGACAGTTCTGACTGCTGGTGCAGCTAACTATATTTTTAATGTTGACACATGATATAGAGCTAATTAACATCTACGATTTAAAAGTTGAGCTGTTATTAGTTCCCATATTTTCAAGTAAACAGTACTCCTAATTGTCCGTCTTCGTTTCTGCACTCTAAGTGCACACTTAGAGTGCAGATGTGTGCACTTAGTGTGCGCATGTCTGCACCACAAGAAAAAAAAATTGCAGCATGTGCACGGAGTGACTGATGGCGAGTGGGGCGAAGCATTCGTCCGTCCATTCGTTCTTCCTTCCGTCTGTCCATGCTTACGTCTGTGTGACCGTCCGTGCGTGCGTGTGTTCGTGCGTCCGTCCCTGCGTACGTTCGTCCATGCATCCGCCCCTGCGTCCGTTCATGCATCCATCCATGCATCTGTCTGTGTGTCCGTTCGTCCATCTATTCAACACTCCAAGTACCACCATCTCGTATCATTTCGTAATATATTCCCCATATAGAAGCACCGCCATCCAGTGGACATTCCAAGGTCTAAACGAGAGGTGGCACACGCACACTTTCTTACGGCTTGCGCTTCGGGTCTACTTCCCACCTTCAACCACCTCGAGTTCATGGTATATACTAGTTCACTGTATTCATGGCACTGTGGCGCAACGCTCGCTAAATCTTTCTAAAACAAAGAAGGTTACGCCCAGCGAGTATAAAGTAGCAACCTTTTTCTGTCAGGTAGTGCTGAATCTACATGACAATAGCTGCTAATGGAAAATGAGACACAGGAGAATTCGGCTTTTACTTTCTTACTGCTTGCGCTTCGTATCTACTTCTTACCTTTAACCACCTCGTGTTCAAGGTATATACTAGTTCATTGTATTCATGGCACTGCTGCTCAACGCTCGCTAAACCTTTCTAAAACTAAGGAAGTTACACCCAGCGAGTATAACGTAGCAACCATTTTTCGTTCCGCTTGAGGCGGGTTCCTTTAAGTGTGCTAATCCGATGCGCACCACTCGAACGTAACTTAATTTTAAAATAAGTACTTCTTGGCACAAAAGTAACACTACGAGGTTTTCGAACCGTCATTTCATCAATCAACGGCGACTCAATAGTTGCCTTTAGTGTCCGTTTAAGACGACAATATTGATAATGCCATCACACGATGAAGCTTTTTTTTATCGCTTATGTTTAAGCCGATGCTGTGGGACTTCGATGTTGCAATGTCGTATATGACTAGTCACATAAGGCTTTCACTTTAAACAAAAAAAAAACACCTTTATTTGCCGCTAGGCTCAGGCTGGATGGCAAGCATGGGACACTAAGTATAAATGGTAAGTATATGAACGCGACGAGCGATTGAGCAATATTTGATATCCTAGGTCGGTAGCCGCTTGCGGGTGCCCCAGAGCATCGTGTCGATGCCCTCGAGTTATACGAAAAAGGGTCACCACACTGAGCATTTCGAACTTAAATTAAAATTTCTGGTACGGGTTGCAGACGATAGCGTCACCTCTTCCTTCAAGAACCAGTTTTCTCTCTCTGTCTTTCCATCTATCTCAGTGATCGTAAGAGACGAAGTTAAGTTCGCGCAATACGGAATCTCGGCCGCTTCACGACGCATGGTTCAAGCGAGGAGTAAGAAGACAAGTATAGTTTAGTCGGTCAGTGGCCCCCACATTTGTTTGATTCGTGACACTGTCGTCGCCCACGTGATTTCAGTATATGCTTTTTACCTTATCAGCAAACTTTAAAAGTTACACAAGAATACACAACAGACAATTTGAACAATCACTTGTGCAACTTTCGCGAGACAAAGACAGAAAGGAACAAAAAAATATTTGGCGTCATCGGAGTTGTGCGTTGAGTCACATGTGAATTGAAAATTTTGTGCAATCAGTGGTAGAAGGTCAAGGATCACGCGAGCCAAGAAAAGGCGGAATATTCCCTCTGCTCAAGTGGGAAATCTTCAGCTTAGATTTTCAGCCTCTTTTGCAACGCGCTAAAAATGCGTGGTCAGTAGTTCCACAAATCACCTCGAGAAACCACTGGGAAATTAAAACTTAATCGTGAATTCATTTCTTAGTCGGGCCATGTCAGGTATCCGGCGTTGTCCCCGGCATCCGCGCGCCGGCAGGTGTTATCTCTTCGGTTTTACTCCTCCAATATCAACAGCTGCGGGCGCGCGTGCTTATCTTCGCCTCTAGCAACCGTAGCATAGGGTTCGAGAGAGTGTAGCAGAAGGAAGGTGTAGTAGTGCTTAGCTGCTCCTTCTCTCGCTGTTCGCTTTCTCTCCTGCCTGCGCACCACCCTTCCGTCTGCTCGCACCTCCCTCTCGATCGTTCGCTGGCTGGATGCCTCTCAAGAACATCCGTAAATGTGTGCTCGAGACGCCGTTGTGAAACGCCAGAAACGAGCCGAGAACGCTGGCTTTCTACTCTCCCATTCATTCAGTCCTCACTCTCGACCGTTCGCTGGCTGGGCATCTCTCAGGGCAATGGCAGAAGTCTGTCAAGGCGAATGTCTGGCGGCAACCGTACCCCTTTTCTGCGCTAAAATGCATTCGCATTTCTTCACGATCCCCTCTGGGGAGGTGGGTGCATGTTTTCCAAACTTTGTATTCTTAAAAGAAAACATTTTTATCATAAAAGTAAATTCGCCTTACCCTGTGGGTGAAACATGTATACGTGTTAAAAAATAAAGGAAAAAAATTGATCTTTGAAATTCTAAAATAACCATCCTTACCACGAGCATATGCTCTGTAGTGAGAAAATGCGCAACGAATAAACGAAATGATCCGTGAAAATTAGGTACAATATCCTCTGCATGGTCAAAAGATTTAGCAGAAAAGGTTTTGAAAAATTCTATTAAGCGAATTTTGTTCAGTAAAGTACTCAGAGTACACTTTGAAAGCCGTGACCACACGTAAGGTGATTTCGGTGCGAAGTTTGAAACGGAAATAATAACTTCCATTTTCCCCTCCATTAAAAAACTACGCTGGAGAAGTTTATGAGATTATGGTACTTACAGTTCAGTTGACCACTCTGGAATGGTTCATCGCCTCACTCCAGTGTCCCTCTCAAATATTTGGCCCCAACTGTAAGGTCAGAGACGTATTCCTCTAGAGAAACTAGGTCATTCTGATCATGAAGGGAAGAGTGCTCGTTCTGCTTCCTGTCATTTCTGTCCTCGATATGACCAACCGAAGTAAGCTAAGCGCAAATAGTTCCAACCAAAACATACATGTATAGAAAGACTTGGCATTAAAACTAAAAATCAGCTAGGTCGAACACTATCTCGAGTGATGATAAATAGCCTTGCGCTAGCAGCGGAATCTGCGCACTTTATTTTTTCGGGGATGTTGCTCGGACAGGGCATGTTCATATAAATAAAAAGCCATATGTTCGATTCCGGTTGCGGTGGATGCATTTCGAATGAGACATAAGGCTAGAATACATAAGGCTAGAATATTTGTGCTTAAGGAACACGAGGTGATCTACTCCTGGGGTGCATCGTGTAATATAGTGTGGTTTCAGGGCGTAATAGCCTACGCACTTTTCGATCCTAGTATGTCTGTACCTCTGGTGTGCATTGTTACTTTCATAAAGAAGTGTAATTTTTTAGGGGCGGAGCCCTTTACGCTTGAGGTTTGTCGGTTGGCGGCGTTGCGCTGCCGTATCCGCGATTATGATGATCACGACAGTGTAGACGATGACGTTCACCGACAACGACTGGCTTGTGTAGGGTATGATGTCTGAATATCCTCTACGATTTATTTCTTGGGACTGGAAACAGCCAACAACCACCAGAGAAACGTGAACCGATTTTGTATTTGCCAGCCTCAAGCTAGATCTGATACCACAAAGCAGCAATAGCGAAGGCAAAGCACAATTTACAACTGAACACAAAATACTAAGTATGACCGCTCAACACTGTATATAACTGCACACCGCTTTGTAACTCCTTCACATGTGCGAGTGGTCAATGCCATTAGTGATTTACGGTACGCTGAACGATCCCACTGCTTCATTCACTCATCAATCACTTCGTGGATACGCCGTGTTGTTTTCGTGTACATCTCCGTGAGTTTACATGAATAGTATGCTGTCATGAACCGTCGGCATTAGACTGGTTACAACTCCAAGGGCGAATACTACTAGAAATAAAACAGCCGGGTAACTGAAAGCTTTCACCCAGCTTGAATGAATCCTGAACGCCCCCTTGTGCTTCCCGAAGAAATACACACAGTGGAATGCACATACTACTGTTAACACCTCAGCCAAATCTTGCAGTCGTGCACACCAAGGGGACTTCACTACTTCGTCTTGTTGTTATTACTTGTTATTGGATAAGCTTTTTCAGTTAGGGTTTAGGGGTGCTTTCTGGTCTTTGTTGGCAAATTTTCTCCAAGGCAGGCGTCAACTTGTATCCGTTGAACAATCTCACAGCGCGTTCCAAATCATCAAGACCGGCGTTCCACAGGGATCAATTCTTAGTCCGCTGCTATTCAATATTTTTGTAAATGACCTTCACGGCGCGATACCGGTTTCTCTATATCAATACGCCGACGACACTGTGATCCTGACGACTGCAAACAACTTTTATGAGGCGATTACTCTCCTTCAGTCAGCTGCCACTAAAGCCATGGATTGGTTTCGAGATAACCTTATTAGTATAGATGTGTCTAAAAATTATCTAATCTGCCTCCACAATCCATTGAAGAAAGTAACCCTTGACTATCATTTCATTTTGCATTGTTCTGACTGTTCATCCTGCTCTTGTAGCCCATTACAGTATTCATCTGTTGTGAAATACCTTGGCTTATACATTGACAGCGACCTTTCCTGGAATAGTCATCTCGCCTACGTTTGCAAAAGACTTCGCGCTGTGTCATGTCTAGTATATAACATAAGATACTACATGCCGTTTTCAGTACGTAAGATGATAGCACATGCTTTAGGTTACAGTATACTGCGTTATGGAATAACCATTTACGGACACTGTGCTGTCCGTTGGCACAATAGAATAAACGGAATATTGCGTTCGATTAAAAAAATATATCTTACGACCTCAACATTGATTCTGAGAAAGACATTTTCAAAACGCTGTTTATGCCGAACTTCAATGATCTGTTAATTCAAACGGTTGTTTTAAAACATTTCTGGTCCAAAGAATTCCTGGTTCCGTATGTTACTTCTCGTTCTTTAAGGCCCAAAGTACGTTACTGGAGGCCGCGGTGTTCAACAAAGTATGGAACTGAAATACGAGCCCATTATGTATCAACCTATTTCAATGTACTTTCCCCCAGCATTTTTCGCACAAAAACAAAATACAAAATAAAGAAACTGCTATATCTGTCTACTGTACACTGTGTCTGTCTAATATCTGTCTACAATTGTAATGCAAGTCGGGTGTTATTTCATATACACTCATTCGCAAGCATGATGCTGCACAATTATCCAGTGTATTACTTTGCTTAAGAAGCATTTGCTCTAATTCTTTCTTTTTTCCTTTACATCTTTTCACCTTCAATTGCTGTAACTATTGTATAATGCTTGTAACTATTGCTTGTATGCTCTGTTGTTTCTAATCTTATATGCACGTTGTTTTTTGTCCTATCATCCCTCTTAGGCCATGAAATACAATCTTGTAACGCGTCCGCTTCGTTTTGCTGTCTGCTAGGCTCTGCCACTCAAGCCACGAATTGGCTTTGGCAGGCTTAGTCACATGTACCGTTTTATTTGAAGAAATAAAAGGTAATATTATTATATTATTATCAAGCGCTCTTTGTTGGGTCACGCGCAGTTGTCCGCCGCCGCCGCCGCCGGTGTCCGTAACCACATCACGTGAAATTAGAAAGAAAAGCTTAGCACTAATGGCACAGTGGAGCTCGAACCCTGGTCCACTGGGTGCCATCAAAGCATTCTACCATTGAGCTACGCCGGTGTTTGCGACTTGATGACAAACTTGCCTTAGGCAGGCTTGATGTCATACTCGCTCTCTTCGGAGCTGCTGGTGGCTGCGAGACGTAGAGCAAGAAAGCAATTCTATGAGCTTTTATCTGACGGCAATCAGTGGCGACGATCATATCAGATGTAATTTCGGGCACGGAGCTCCCTCACATTTAAAAAGATAGAGTTAGAACAGCAGCTTACCGGGAACGCACGTGGAGTGATCAATCGCGTCTCATGGCGCGCGGTTAACGTGACGAAACCAGTGAACTAGCAATATAATGATACAAGAATAAATCTGTTATTTACATAGGAGGCAATGGAAATGATGAGAGACGTTATGCTAAAGGTTCATTTTTTACGCTACTTACGGAACGCAGTTAAGATCGGGATGTCTACAGAATGCCCGCATGTCACGCACCGTTGTTGTTTAGAATTGCGTAGGGTGGATCAAACAGGCAGGGACGTTGCATGGTGCCAGCATACTGGTTAAAAAATAGGCCGCGAGCACGGTGTTCTTTGATCTCTCTGAGACTCATCATCATCATCATCGGAGTCATTATCATCAGTCTATTTTACTTCTACTGCCAGACAAAGGCTTCTCCCAACAATCTTTGTCTTGACCCATTCCCGCGTGAGCCTGAATAATAATGGGATAGCATTAAAGAACTCGCTTTCCAGAAATTCTGGCGCGGGCGTCCACGGCAGCATCGTTTGTTGTGGGCCTCATCTCGTTTATGATCATCTTGTTCGTGAGCGAAAAAATCGAGACAGATGCAAATGCAAAATGGTAACAAAAAGTGACAGCTTTGCCACAAAAGCGAAGCAATGAACGCGATAGCAACAAATTGGAAGGTCAGGCGCAGAATGGCAAGCAGATCGAAACGTGCCCCCCGTTTCTTACGCACAAATGGCTTACGAAACGTACTCACAGGTAAATATGTATGCGAATAAGCGTCTCAGTTGTTACTTCGCTGTGTCTGAAATGTGCGCCCTTTTCACAAAAGGAGGATGTGCAACGATTGCAGCGATTTTGTGCGCCCAGTAACCACAACAGAATCGCTCCGACGAAACCCTAAGGCTAACCAAGACGTACGATTCTCCCCATTGTGAAATAAGGGCACGCCATCGAACGTACACACTGTATAGGTTGCGAAGGAAGGTCGCTGATGATGGCATCCCACTGCTGCCACCAGTTGTAAAGGTTGCGAAGGAAGGTCGCTGATGATAGCAACCCACCGCTGCCACCAGTTGTAAGATGTTGAAAGGAAGGAAGTAGGTCGCTGCAGGATACGAAAACAGAACAAGGTTTATGGTACTATTTACACATATTTACAGAAAAGAAGGGATAGTGGTTTCACAAACCACGAGCGTGGTGGTTGAACGTTACATAGTTCAGAGCGACGTCCAGCACTCTGCGGCCTCGTTTTAAGCCCTGTAGGGCTCCTCCTCCCCGAGTGGAGCACCAATCACACACGCACAACAGGTGAGGGGGGCGAGCATGCACGGTCCACGTGAACGTCACTGCACTGCAAGTTGGCGCCAGCAGGGCTCTTCCTCGTCGTGTGTGTGCCGCTAGTCGAGAGTTCCCACGATCCAGGCCGCATACTTCAAAGTGTCCGCCGATTTGCTCGCTTAATTAGCGGGGCGATTTGCGGTGGCCGCTGGTCTCTTTGCTGTCTTTGTTGGTCTCTCTCGAACGGCTAACGGCGTCTTAGCGACACGACGTCTCGTCCTCCAGCTAGCACGTACAATGCCTGACGAGCATAGGCAGTCGGCCGGTAAGCTTGGTGATTAGGCACGCTGCTGCTTGAAGGGACGACAAAAGGGTACGCATTTGAAGGACGGGAACTCGCCTTTGCTTGCTGCTTGGTCTGGATAATTGCTCAAATTTGCGACAGCGTCTGTCAGACTGGGCGCCGAACGAATTGACAGGCTCCCCAGTGGATCGGCTTATGCACAAAGGCGTCTGCCCAGACGAATTTCCAGGCCAAACTTAACAGCTCCTCCGCCGCCCGGAAAATCTCGGCTGGCCAGCGCTCCCAACCGCTGGGCACGAAGAGAATGGTTGGTGACGAGGACGATGGCCTGGCTTTCTCCCTCCAGCTGCGAACTCGAAACCAACTCCCAAACCACCTCACAATGGTCGACAACAGCAAGGCCAACCACACAACACAATGTCATGCCGAAGTCAAGCACATTGGACCCGCTTAAAAACCCTCCAGGCTTCTCAACACGAAAAGGAAAACCTGTACGCTAGAATTTTGAGACAATTTGGTGCCGCCAAAGTTACAACAATCATGGATGTGGAGATGCTTACCAAAGATGGAACAAATTGCCGTGTGAAAAAAGCACACAAAGGCAAAGACAATTTGGCCCCATATAACAGTAATCCCATCTTTACAAAACTAGCTTTCTCCTACCGTCCGCACTACTAAGTTGTAACTCACATTCGCTGAATTATCACTAATTTAATGAAACATAACCAACTGCATGGTTTTTACACGAATGCTGCCAGACCCTATACACAAGGTATCTGTGCACCTTCTTCATTCTCTCATGACACTTAACGTAGTCGCGAGTGCCTACTTGTAGGACATCCTGACGCCAATTAAACTCACTCACAGCAGGTCGAACTGCGTCTTATAAATCCTAGAAATGTATCTAGCCTCAAAATTTGGCGAACGCTACTCTCATCAGCTCAAGAGATCACTTGAACTATGAGCACTCACTAAAACAACGAAAGCAAATTACCCTCACATACTAGCACGCTCGTTAATGGAATGTAGCCTCATGCCAGCCCATGTTTTTAAAGAACGCACAAGACTATGCTGTGCGCCCTAGCACGACATCATACTCTCATTCAAAGAACGGTAGCATACTAACACAACCCTAATCGTAGGTCATATCACGATGACCTATAGCCACCACTCATTCAAATTTAGCGGGCGTACCAAATTTGCATCCCATACCTACATGCTTTTATTTCGAAGAAAACTGATTTCACGCCACTGCTTCCGCATAACAACTCAATTAAAGCACTTACAACGCTTTTAAAAAATCTAGACGTGAAAAAAACTGCCGCTACACGAACTAGCCGGGGAGATGACAAAGGAACACCATAGAGAAATAAAAAAAGGTGAAGAGCGGACGCTCCCGTAGACCCCAGCGGCCCAATCGACCCTAGCACACCTGGTGGTTGGTGAGAGCAAGTGGCGTGCGCTTCCTGTTTCGGTTTCACTGGCGCAAATTTTGAATTTTTATTTTTTGATAGATTGATTGATTGATTGATATGTGGGGTTTAACGTCCCAAAACCACTCTATGATTATGAGAGACGCCGTAGTGGAGGGCTCCGGAAATTTAGACCACCTGGGGTTCTTTAACGTGCACCCAAATCTGAGCACACGGGCCTACAACATTTCCGCCTCCATCGGAAATGCAGCCGCCGCAGCCGGGATCCGAACCCGCGCCCTGCGGGTCAGCAGCCGAGTGCCTTAGCCACTAGACCACCGCGGCGGGGCAATTTTTTTTATTAAGTTATAATAAAGAGAGATGCAGGTAGTGATAATTCACTACGATTTTATTCATCGCGCTTGTTCTTGTTCTTTTGTTCACTTGTTGATCACTTGTTCTTTTGGAACAAGTGATCAATGTATATATCAGTCAAAGCGACAGAGTATCCACAATGTTTTATTCAAAGGCAAGGTAGCGTCTGAGAATATGAAAAGCACAATATGACAAAGGTAGACAACAAATGCATCTCGCCTTAAAAATAAATTGTAACAAATATTGTAACTAATACAGAGAGAACACAGACAACGCACACATCGCTAGAGTTGGCAGAAGCCGAGAAGCTGGTGAAGTATGACACACCGGGCCCGTGGGTAAGTAAGGATTTATGGCAAAAACACAGCGCACAATGCTGAAGAAGAAGGAAGAAGTGACATATACACAGCAATGAAGTCGCGAATCACGCCTGGGGTTAACCAAAATAATGCATCGAAAAAAAGAGTGCACAGAAACCACACGACACAATATAGCAGAAAGGCAAAGCTGCGGTGTGCTGGCTGTGCTTAAGAACAGCTAGCCCAAAATGAAAAAAAAAGCAGACTTGATGCCTGCTTGTCCCCAGAAAGGTAGGGCTTTGCAGCTTGCTCACTACGTGAAAGACAAACTTTATGCTACAACACTGGCAGGTCTTGTGGCTCTTCTTATCATCCAAAACTTAAGATCCCAAGTGATTTGCGTCTGGGTGTTGCTCTGACACTTGCGAGCTAAAATAGATTGTAGTCATCACTTATCGAGAATTGTGGACCTTAATTGATGTTACGAGAGCGGTATTACAGGGCTAATAAATAGCAGAAGGAAACCACTTTGGCTCATTATTTTTCACAAAGGCTCTACATCGTACGTTATCACTCACAAGCTATATAAAAATAAAATGGCAGCGTCCGCAGCCCCATCAAACGCTACAAGTTTGGGTATTCTTCTGAAAATTTTGATGGGTGAGATGAGGAGGTTGATGAGAAGCTAAAATACAAAAAGCGTGTTAACGTGAACTGTGCCCACTTCATACTGTGTTCCTTACCCGCTCGAAGACATTTCAACAAGCGGTTTTGTTATCGATATATTACTTGAGCTGGAGAGATAAAGCATACACAGTGACCAATCGACCCACAGTAAAGTGTACAGTTCGCCCGCATTTGTACAGTTCGCCCGCATTTGCTACAGTTCGCCCGCATTTGCTCCTCATAGCGGGTAACCAAAACAATGTATGCAACGAATGAGTGGTTAGTTTGGTGAGGCTGTCTCCGCAGTCTTTTGATAGTTTTCCGCTGTGCTGCTACTTTGGCTTGCAGATGTTTAATGGTTTGCTTGTACTTCACTGATGGAGACATTGTCGCTGGCACACAGGGACGCACTGCAATAAACAAAAAAATGGATGTAAAAGCGAAAAACAACAAATCCCATATGAGCACTTTCCTCGCTCTTTCAGACCCAAGGTGCACAACTTTCTGTGGTGCAAAGGTTTCGATTCCACTACCTAAAAACAAACCATTCACAATGTTGACAATGCACAAAAAATGAAAATCACTGAGAGCCCACCCTTACATTTTGTAAGTGCACACGTAGTGTCCTTTTGAGGATAGTTTCCTCAGAATGTCCTAAACATAAAATAGCACATTAAAAACAGCTGCAATAAAAGCATAGTCACCATTTTCTCTAGGGCGCTCAGTTGTGGAGCTGTTGGCAGAGACATCTTCTGGAGGGTCTTGTGAAGCTTGTTTAGTGCCTCGGACAGTGCTGTCGGAACAATCTTGCGAGCGGCCTGCGGAAGTCTCAATATCAATCCACTCTGGTGTTGAAGTGAACATACAACTTACCGGTCACACAAGTTCCTTTTGTGACAGCTGAACGACTGGTTAAGGTTTTCTCCGGCAAGACGAAGTCAGCAGAAATTCTTTCACCAGCTACAAGGGAGCTGCCACCTGCAGAAGTTTGGTCAACAGTCAATTTGGGTAAAAAAAAAGGAATCGTGACACTGAACGCACCCTGTTCATCGGGGCACCTCAATGTGTGGGAGCCGCTTTTTGAAGCCTCTACCGCAGGTCCTGAAGAAATGAAATTACGACAATGTGTCAGTAAGAGGCTTAAAATAACACAAACCGAAGCTCATCCGCACCTTGCAGTGCAGCTTCTGCAGTCATGTCACAGTCACTATTTGAAGCGACGCTCGGAGAACGTGCATATATGTGCAGTTGGTACAAGTTACAAAGCTTGTAGCATGGGGAAACCTAAACAGCTCTTTCAAATGCGCAAATTGGTCAAACGTGGAGGAAAAGAGAAGGCACCAACTAGGAAACAAGTCTTTTGTGATTTTTGGAATTATCAACAGTGCCAGCTTTCACCGATGAAAGGTATATGTACATGTGCACTCAGGCTTGAATATAACGTGAAATAGCCCTTGAAAGTCTTTCAAAACAAGTTGCGCTGGTCAAGAGCATCAAAAAACCACAGAAATGCAAGGCTGCTGTTAGAAAGGTAATAGCCCATAGTTCACAAAATTTAAGAGTTTCCAAGTGTTACTTCTATAGTGAGGTTTCTCCACCGGCTACAAAGATCTTCGCGGTTAACTGTCGCCACTGATTCAATACAAGTGGCTGCTATTACACATATTTGAGTTTCAGTCAATCACTTACATGGTGCAGCTGGTTGCACACTGGGAACAGACATTCTTGTAAGCCTTGTGTGCCCAGGGTTCATGAAACTTTGTGCAGTAAAAACCTCGCTACAAACCCTGTACGTTGCGTACAATAGGCTGGTCGGCTTACTAAGGAGATCTTCGCGTTCAGCATACTGCATTCATGCTTTCATCCTGCATTGGCAATGAGCTGAAAGGGGAAGTGCTTGAATAGTGATTTTTTATTGTTACCCTCACTGAGCAAGTACGAACAGTAAGCTTAAAGACATGCAAACCATACAAAAGCTTTAACACACCTGCCGTGCCGTGGTATGCGGAAGAAACTCATCCCAGGCTTCTTGTAGGTTTCGCCATTGTTGAAGCACCACGATACACAGCAGTAGCTGCCGTAGCTTGGACCGCCGGACGGCATGGCATCAGCGCGGTCTGAAAATGTTAGTAAGTGGATGCTTCGCTGTCAAATTACGAAAAAGATATGTGCACGTCATAAGTGTACCAACAAACCCCTTTGAATGATTAGCTAATCGATGCACAATACAAAACCAGTGATACATCTCTGACCCATAAAACTCTGACTTACAAAGATAGACGTCAAGACCACGAACAAAGATCTTCAGAAGTTTCCACGCCACTATCCCTTGTAATGCAAAGGTATCACGGCCTGGGAACTTTAGAACACCTTCGTACGTACGCAGTATCAGCAAAACATTGGGAAGAAAAAATGTAGTTGAAATTTGTGCGGTAAAATTATATTAGAAACGTCAAAAAATTTGTGAGCAGCTTGCGCTCGTGGCACAAGGCTAGCGAAGAAACGAAGATGATGGCCACTTGGCTAGTCCAGATTTGCCTCCAGCACACCAAGAATTATTCATGTTCCGAGCCTTCGGGAAACGCGTCGTGAAGCATGCGAGGCCCAGCGAACGCTTCTAAATATTTTGCACCGAGCCTATGACCAGAGTCCCTGCTATGACCTAGCTGCCCAGCCATGCTTAGCGTACAGACGCTCGCGTCTGTGGCAGACGCAGCACGCGTCGCCTCAGCTTGACGTAGTGCCGCCTTTGCTATACTGCATACGTTGCACAATGTTCCCGCCTAGCCGCCGCATAGAGCCAAAAACTTTCTTTTTAGCGAACCTCCCAGTCCTTACAAGCTTCAGAAAAAGGTTACAACTGCGTGAATGAGACGCCTCGAAAGAAACAAACTCGCACACACGAAGCGCAACGTGTGTGTGTGCATCTTTCTATGTTTGTTGCATGGTGTCTTATTCGCACAGGTGTAACCGTTTTCTGAAAAAAAAAATGACCGAACAAGACCAACAACATGTCATTCAACAAGCTTCGCTTGAAAACGTGCCTCACCTGTTATCTCACGCTTGAAAACGCCGACGCAGCCGACGTTGACGAAAGCGACGAAAGCTTCTCGCTGTCAGTCATGCATGGGCTTGTCGCTGGGTGGATGGTGTTTATGACAGTACGACTGAAGAAAAATAATCGCGTAAGGTGTGTTGAATAAATTGTTTTTATGTATAAAGAACATACCTAACTTGGGCGTATAATTATTATTTTGTGAAAACAATTCTGTTGCATTGATTATAACTGTTTCTTTTGCGCTTGCGCCCTCTGACGTTTGATGAGAGCACTAGTTGGTTACGTAATCGTGACGCACTTCCTGAGGCCAGGTTTCGCGGAGTGTCCTCTCTTGTCTTCTTCTTTCTCTATGGGAATACGACTTTAAAACCAAAAATAAGCAAAAAAAACATGCTTCTAAGAACATTTCCTTTGTCAGACTCGCCAGCTTATAGTTGTCGTTCGCTCTTCAGTCGTACACGCGGTGGTCGCGGTCTTGGCGAAATTTCAGAACGCGCGGCACCACAACGTGCACGTCCTACAAGCTGAACAGTGCCGTCACGTATCGTTCGCGATTTCAGCCTGCCTCTGTCAGGCACGCGGAGGGGACACGAGCAACGCGTGGGAAAGAGTGACGATGTCCTCTTTGGGCTCACTCCCGTGCGGCGTTTAGATACTGTGGCTTTTCTCGGATCCCTTTGACACTCCCGTCCACGTAAAGGCGCTAGTCTGATAAAGGCGTGGGTTCGTATCCCACCACTGCCACCAGTCGTAAAGGTTGCGAAGGAGGGTCGCTGATGATGGCATCCCACCGCTGCCACCAGTTGTAAAGGTTGCGAAGGAAGGTCGCTGATGATGGCCACCCACCGCTGCCACCAGTTGTAAGATGTTGAAAGGAAGGAAGTAGGTCGCTGCAGGATATGAAAACAGAACAAGGTTTATGGTACTATTTGCACATATTTATAGAAAAGAAGGGATAGTGGTTTCACAAACCACGAGCGTGGTGGTTGAACGTTACATAGTTCAGAGCGACGTCCAGCACTCTGCGGCGTCGTTTTAAGCCCTGTCGGGCTCCCCCTCCCCGAGTGGAGCACCAATCACACACGCACAAAAGGTGAGGGGGGCGAGCATGCACGGTCCACGTGAACGTCACTGCACTGCAAGGTAGCGCCAGCAGGGCTCTTCCTCATCGTGTGTGTGCCGCTAGTCGAGAGTTCCCACGATCCAGGCCGCATACTTCAAAGGGTCCGCCGATTTGCTCGCTTAATTAGCGGGGCGATTTGCGGTGGCCGCTGGTCTCTTTGCTGTCTTTGTTGATTGATTGATTGATTGATTTGTGGGGTTTAACGTCCCAAAACCACTATATGATTATGAGAGACGCCGTAGTGGAGGGCTCCGGAAATTTTGACCACCTGGGGTTTTTTAACGTGCGCCCAAATCTGAGCACACGGGCCTACAACATTTCCGCCTCCATCTGAAATGCAGCCGCCGCAGCCGGGAATCGAACCCGCGACCTGCGGGTCAGCAGCCGAGTACCTTAGCCACAAGACCACCGCGGCGGGGCTCTTTGTTGGCCTCTCTCGAACGGCTAACGGCGTCTTGGCGACACGACGTCTCGTCCTCCGGCTAGCACGTACAATGCCTGACGAGCATAGGCAGTCGGCCGGTCGGCTCGGTGATTAGGCACGCTGCTGCTTGAAGGGACGACAAAAGGGTCTTCATTTGAAGGACGGGAACTCGCCTTTGTTTGCTGCTTGGTCTGGATAATTGCTCAAATCTTCGACAGCGTCTGTCAGACTGGGCGCCGAAGGGATCGACAGGCTCCCCAGTGGATCGGCTTATGCACAAAGGCGTCTGCCCAGACGAATTTCCAGGCCAAACTTAACAACCCCTTATTCTCTACGCGGGAAAAAGTATGCGTCAGAGGTGAGAACCACCGTAGCTGTGGCATTGCACGTACTCGTCCGCTTCAGTTACGGGTGGTGCAGGGTTCAATCCCCAGTGCCAGCCGGCCACCCACCTGTAGCTAAACAGGGTACAGGCGGGCTTCGAGGGGCTGTGACGCGTCGCCCCAGTGGTGAAGCTTACTCTGCCTGGATACTTCCAACACGCTGCGTGGGGACCCAGTAGAGATGAGAACTGCTTCGCGTCCACTGCGCCATCTTGCTGATAATGCTGAAAACATGATAGTTCTCTCCCCCCCCCCCCCCAGAGATGCCTGCCAACAGCGGTTGTGGTAGATATCCATGGCTTGCCGTTTGAACGTTGAAGGAGGTGCCCCTCGGTTGCGCAGGGGTTAACGCCTCGCATTGACGACGTGGAGGTCCCACGGGATTTTCTTTCTTTCTCGCGTTTTCATATATATAGATACGTATACATATACAGCGCATAACATTGACGCCTACCCTCGCGTCGACGTCGGCGGCAAAATCCAGCCGAGAGTATCCATATAATTACAATCGCAATAAAATTTCCGGGTCCGAGTGAGCATCGAAGACGGGCCGTTTGCACGACAGGCAGATCTTCCGACCAGAAAGCCACACTTCTGCTAGGAATTGCGGTGAAAAAAAAATTGGCAGATCCCACGTACAGGAGGAATCGAAGATATGCGAAGCACGTAGGAGGAAGGTTGGTATGTCACTTTAAAATCACCACGTTACGAGGTAGAGGTAAATTATGCCGTACACGACTTCTGTGTCATGATTATCATGTTTGGATGTGTCGTTTACCTTCTTCATCTATTCACGTCACGTGATACAAAATTTAGTGTTTGTGGAGCCTGAGAAACGGCCGCGAGAACGCTATGAGCGTGGTATGTTGTCATGTTCTTACATGACAGGCGGGTCATGCATATCATGTTTACACCAGTCATAAACTTTCGTCATCCATTGACGTCACGTAACACCAAATTTAGTATATGTGGACCTAACTAAACGACCGCTAGTGCATCATGAAGGGCCCAATATACTGCAACGTAAAGTTGACGCGCGCGCACGCTGCACACAGGGACGCTCTACGTTAGCAAAACGTGAAAAATCTAGTCTGACGCCAGGTGCGACCAGCGTCTATCGGCGCGGCCCGACGGCAACCAGTGCGAAATGCGACATGCTGCAATTGACGCCAATGCGTTACCCAGACAGCACTGCGCCAGCCTCTTTTCCTGATGGAGAGATGCCGGACGCGCTGAAATGCGCATGCGTCAAAGCAACGCAGCACGGCGCGCGCTCTCGAGTATATGGCAGGACCAGCGCCCGGCGAGGCAACGCCGGCTTGACGGGACGAAATGAACACCGGCGCGCACGCGCGTCGTGTCACGTCGAAGTGTAATGGTGCCTTGACTGTGGCATGTAGTCATGTTGTCGCCTGTCACGCGTCTCATGATTATCATGTTTGCAACAGTCACATACCTTCATCATCCATTGATGTCACGTAATGCCAAATTTGGCATATGTGAGGCTAGCAAAACGGCCGCGAGCGCATCATAAGTGTGGTATGTAGTTATGTTGTTACATGGCACGCATGTCTTGATTATCATGTTTAGATGGGTCATTTACCTGTCTCGTCTGTTCGTGTCACGTAATACCGATTTTGGTACATCTGAAGCTAGCGAAACTGCCGCAAGCGCATCATGAGCGTAGCATGTAGTCATGTCATTACATGACACGCATCTCTTGTTTATCATGTTTGCACCACTCTCATACCTTCGTCATCCATTCACATCCCGTAATACCAAATTTGGTATAGGTGAAGCTAGCCCCGCCGCGGTGGTCTAGTGGGTAAGGTACTCGGCTTCTGACCTGCAGGTCGCGGGTTCGATTCCCGGCTGCAGCGGCTGCATTTCCGTTGGAGGCGGAAATGTTCAGATTTCCGCCTCCAACGGAAATGCAGCCGCTGTGTGCTCAGATTTGGGCGCACGTTAAAGAGCCCCAGGTGGTCGAAATTTCCGGAGCCCTCCACTACGGCGTCTCTCATAATCAAATAGTGTTTTTGGGACGTTAAACCCCACAAATCAATCAATCAATCATAGGTGAAGCTAGTGACACGGCCACCAGCGCATCATGAGCGTGGCATGTAGTCATGTTGTTACATGGCACGCATGCCATCATTATCATGTTTGCAACAGTCACATACCTTCGTCATCCAAGCACGTACCGTAATACCAAATTTTGTATATGTGACACTAACGAAATGGTCGCGAGCTCATCAAGAGCATGGCATGTAGTCATGTTGTTACATGACATGCATGTCACGATTTTTATGTTAGGGTCTGTAGCTTGCGTTTGTCATGCAATCATGTCATGCATACCAGTTTTGGAACATGTCTAGTGAACGAAACCACCGCGAGAACAAGAGCATGAAATATAAGTCAAGACATTCATGACATACATGTCATGATTTTCATGTTAGGGCTAGTCAAATATGCTCGCGATACAGACATGTTATGCCATGCCAAGTTTGGTACTGATACCATAATCCAAACAGCCAGGAGAGATGAAAGTCGTAGGCGGCTGGATAGATAGATAGATAGATAAATAGATAGATAGATAGATTGGCTAAATGTCGCTGAAATTCACTAAAAATGCTTCGCACTTAAAACTTCCTCTGCTAGGAATTGCAGAGAAAAGAAAGGCGAAGCCATAAATGCGATAGTAACAGTTTGAATGATCACGTGCAAAATGGAAAGCAGATGGAAACGTGCCCCGCGTTTCCCCCGCACAAATTACGCACGAAACGTATTCACAGGTACAGATGCACGCGAATAAGCGTCTCCTTTGTTACTTCGCTGAATCTGAAAAGTGCACGCTTTTCGCGAACAGAGACTGTAATGATTGCAGTGACCTTTGTGCATCCATAACTACAGCAGAATCGTTCCACGTAAAGCCCGATGCAAGCGAAGCCGTACAAATCTCCCCTCCTCGCCACCGCGAGATGAGGGCGCTCGAGGGAGCGTCGCTCCCCTTCTCTAAGCCGGGCAAAGAACGTGTAGGAGATTAGAGCGGGCGATGCGGCGCGATGTGGGGACGTGCTCTCATCGCGCCATCTTTCTGGTAATGGCGAAAACACAACAGTGGTAAGCGGTAGATATAAAAAGCTTGCCATTTGAATGGTAAAGAACGTTCTCCGAGATGGCTCAGTGGATAACGCCTTGCTTTTACGGCAGAGAGGTCCCACGTTCGATTCGAGTGCTTTCTTTCTGGATTTTTTTCTTTCTTGCGTTTTTATATACATAATTACGTATATATATATATACGAGGCATGACATCGATGCTGACGTTGACGTCGATGCCAACGCCGGCGGCAAAATCCAGCCAAGAATGTCCATATCGTTGCTATCGCAATAATAGGCGTCATTTTTTGCACACACATGCCTCCTATATACAGGCTTCACAATACACGTAATATCGCACTAATATTGCGTGGTACATGCGTACATTAACATTGAGCGGGGATGGATGGACGGACGGATGGGCAGATATATGGACGAATGGATGGATGGATGGACAGATGGATGGATGGACAGATGGATGGATGGAGGGAGGGATGGACAGAAGGACCTACTTCGAAATTAAAAGAGGAGGAGGACAGACCGAAGGTGCTCGAAAAAATGAAAGCTCTCTACTGCGCCACCACAAAGAAAGATCTACGAATAAAGTTGAAAGAGTCAGCAGAGAGCTGAAGAGTAAATCATCAGACGAAGAAGACTGTCGCCTCGCGCTTATCTCCAGTGAACAAAACAACAGTGCTGCTTTGCAGAGAAACTGAAATGTTCGAAAAATTGGGCAGCTGCGCTCTAAGCGGCGCTTGGCTAGTTTCATTTCCTTTTCAAGCCATTAGCTTAGACAGGCACCAAAAGAAGAAACTGAAAGAGCGTCATGGAAAACGATGTGAGATCCAAAACAGCTGATTAAAGGAGCATTCGGAGATTCTTGACACACCGTGAAAATGGGAGAAGCAAAGCGTGGCGGGCGTGTGCAAGGCAAACACACGTCGTTCTTTCTTTTTTAAAGACGACAGCCTTTTTTTGGCGACCTTCCACGCCAAAATTTTGGTCTGTCTGTCAGTATGTCTGTCTGCCCGTCTTTAGATTTGTCTGTTTGTCCGCGCGAACGATATCTTAAACGGCGCCGGACGTGACGCTAGATACAGCGCGAGAACAGAACTACGACAAAGGGATAAGAAGGAGACGTTTGTCGTCGTTCTGTTCTCGCGCTATGTCTACCAACTAGCCCAAACCACCACACTTCTAAGGCACCCGACGATACGTCAAACGGCTAAGCCCATCCACAGCGCCCACCAATAGTGCTCAAGTATCAGCGTTCATACTCGTGCGATTGTCAGTTCAAAAGCAATTATTGCGCATATCTGAGGCACCATAACAACACATCAATATTTTCTATCTGTGCATTTACACTAGACAAGGTACACATGAGTAATTCTAAGGACCTTAGCGTTTATCACGCTGTGCTGACAGAGCAACGCGATGCACAAAAAGGCTAGTGTTTCCAACGCTTTGCTAAGACGACATGGTAGTGGCACCTGCCCGTCGCTTCGCGTTCTACACCTTATTGCCTCCGAGACAGGCGCACATCTTTCTCCGTGGGTGCGCACGCCTTCCTTCTTTTTCTAAAATAACTGCCAGATGGCGCTCGTTACTAACGTGGGAGTGTGGCGGAGAGTGTGGTAGAGGTCGGACGTGTTTTTGGAGAGCTCCGGAATGACAGCTACAGATAAGTGTTTTTGCATGTTTCCAGCTTGCCTCTGTCTGTAGCGTTATGAGAACGTAAGGCGCTAGCGTAAAGCTTGATTAGGTCTATTACGGTGTACGTTTTTTTTTAGTATTTTGTACTGTGTCTTTTCTCCAGCCACCACGTGGCTGAGGTCTGCGCGTAGACCGACCACGTGCATGCGCAGGTGCTGTGAAGTGTAGCGTATTTATTTATTATTGTGGTTCTTTTTGGCTTAGACCAGTGTATTTTAGTACAGTTTTCTAACACGTGGGCATCGGTAAACTGAGCTAGCCATGGTCAAAAAGACCATAAAGTGTTCAGAGTGCGGGGTAGGTTGGAAGGTGGAAGTTAGTGCGGAGGAGAAAGCAGAAGATGACGCCAAGTGTAGACAGTGCGAGTTCGAGGTGAAAATGAAAAATATGATGGCGGTCCAGAGTGGGCTCATGGAGAAAATCGCAGAGCTGGAGAATGCATTGGCGAAGGAGCGAGAGAAAACGTCAGCCATGGAAGGAAGGCTCCGGTCAGCCGAGAAGGGCCTATCGAAGGTCGTGAAAGGGAACGAAGACGCAGGTGACGGCGGAAGCATTATGGCGACGACCCCCCGTGCGGGAGAGATGAAGGAAACAGGCATGACAAAGGCAGATACATTGGCCACAGGGCCCAGCTACCGGGAAGTAGTTTTGAGGGAGGGAGGGAGCAAACCAGCAGCCGTGACTCACGCTAGTCACCTAGTCAGCAGCCAAATGCAGGTTTCAGAAGGAATGTCTGAACAGGTCATCATCGCCGGTGACTCAAATTTAGTCCGATGCGCAGCGGCAATCAAAGAAAGGGTGAAAGGCGACAAGAGAGTTGCGATAGGGACGTTCCCAGGACAAACGCTGGGGACAGTAATGAGTCAAGCGGGTGAACAACTCGCAGCTAAAGCTAACAATCGTAACCTCGTTGTAATTGCGGGAGGGCTAAATGACGTCCTGAAAAAAGAATCGTCAGGACTAGCGACGACCTTGGCGAAAGGGGTGGATGACATGCGCGCCGTGTCCCCCCAGGTGCAAATTGTAGTATGCACAGTACCGGAAGTACCAGTACGCAACGTCAACCTACAAAGAGCGGTTGTCGACGCAAACAAAGAGATATGGCAAATTAGTCGAGAGAAGGGTTTCGAGGTAGTGGATTTAAACAGGGAAGTGCACAGGTGGGGTGGATTCCAAAGAGACAAGATTCATTTCGATAAGAGGCTTGGACACGAGGTGGGCTGGCGACTGGCAGGACGCGCAGTAGCTTTTTTGGGGGGCTCACGGGCCCTTCGGAGTCCGGGGTAGCTCGTAACAGGGAAAACAACCAGGAGGACGCTTTGACAGGTAGAATTGCGAAAAACCAATAAAAAGGTAAAATAAAAAGGAAAAAGGCGCGTGTTGCAATTAGTTACATAAACATGCAGGGTGGCAGAAAGAAGGCAAAATGGTTAGAGATTGAGGAGCAGTTAAACAAAGAACAGATAGGCGTGTATGCGGTTACAGAAACACACCTTAGAGACTTGGAAGAGCCACCACATATTGAAAATTATGTTTGGGAAGGGTGTAACAGGACCATATCGGAAAGGAAAGGTGGGGGTGTAGGAATGCTAATTCATCGCGGAGCCAAATGGGTTAGAGTGAAACAGACGTGTTCAGAGCACCTCTGGGTTCTGGGCACAGTAGGTGGAAAGGAAACGTGGCTAGGGGTAGCCTACTTGTGGACGGGGAATAACTGCAGAGAAAAGAACCAGGAGATAGTGGATTGCATGAGTGCGGATATTAAGGAATTTGGTAATGGGGCCGAAATCATCCTTCTAGGGGACATGAATGCCCACATACATGACCTTGACGGATATTCAGACACCAATGGGAAGTTATTACTAGATCTTTGCGAGCAACATAGTCTGGAGATAGTTAACACGGGGCCTAAATGTGACGGTCAGATCACATGGGAAGTCGGAAACAAGCAATCAAGTATTGATTATTGTCTCATGACTGAAGGAATTTACCACAAACTGACAGAAATGAGGATAGACGAGGAAGGCATTAACAGCTTGGGTAGTGATCATAAACGAATAACATTACAAATGGGATACGAAACTGAAAATATGAGCATGGAATCAAAGTCTGGCAGCTCGTATTTAAATGACAAACAAATAATAAATATAGCCGCAAGAGTCGAGGAAGAAGTAGGCGAAATACCAGGCAAGGACTAGGAGTATAGTGAGCTGTTACATCTAATGACGAAGGAGATAGGGAAAGAGAAGAAAACTGTTTGCTGGAAAGGAAAAAGGAAGCCAAAAAGTTGGTGGAACAGGGAAATCCGGTAGGCGATCGAGAAGCGACGCGAAGCATCACGGGAGCATAGAAAGGCAAAAAAGGAGAAGCGGCCGCAGGACGAAGTCACAAAAATATGGGAAATATATTTAGAGAAAAAATCCCCTGTACAGAAATTGGTAGAGGGAAAAATTAAAGGTGAAAGTGAACGCTGGATGACAGAGATACACGAAAAAAAGGAGGCCGCGCCTAGGATTTTTTGGAGCCACATAAAGGCGCTAGGTAGGAAGTCTGTCACAACGCAACAACATATTCTAGATGAAGGAGGAAATCAATTGGAAGGGTACGAAGCGCTAGGTTACATCCAAAAGGTAACAGCCGATTCGTTTCAAAAGAGCGTCCAGGGGATCTCCCCGGTGAGTAAAAGTGTGGCGGAGAAAGCAACAGAGGAAGAGCTAGTACTTGATAATTTCAACTGGAAAAAGGCCGAAGGAAAAATTCCAAAGCGCACTGCCGCGGGTTTAGATGGGATTCCCGTTAGCCTCATTAACGAACTAGGACATAACACTAAAGAAGCATTGTTAAAAGCAGTAGAAAAAAGCTTAAAGGACGGACAAATACCGGACAGTTAGCGACAAAGTAGAATGAACTTAATCTATAAAGGCAAGGGAGAAAAGGACAAGATTCGCTCGTATAGACCACTAACCATTACATCGGTACTATACAGGTTGGCGATGCAAGCAATAAATGAAAATAGAAACATGGGCCGAACATAACGATATTTTGGGAGAACTTCAGAACGGATTTCGAGTCGACAGGCGGTTAGACGATAACCTGTTTGTTCTCACTCAGTGTATAGAAATATCTAAAATAGAGAATAGGCCCTTGTACGTGGCTTTTCTAGACATCACTGGGGCATACGACAACGTTAATCAGGAAATTTTGTGGGATATATTGAAAGGAATGGGCATGGGCGACGACTGTATACAGCTTTTGAGGGAGATATACCGAGAAAATACAGTTTGCATAGAGTGGGAAGGAATGCGTAGCAAAGAGAACGTTGAGGTTAGCAAGGGTCTGAGACAGGGATGTCCTTTGTCCCCGCTGTTATTCATGCTGTACATGGTGAGTATGGAAAAAGCGCTAGAAGGTAGCAACAATGGTTTTAATCTGTCACACAAACAGGGCGGCATGATGATTGAGCAGAAGCTTCCAGGTTTATTTTATGCGGACGATATCGTCTTATTTGCGGACAGTCGAGATGATATACAGCAGCTGGCGAATATATGCGGAAGGGAAGGTGAAGCTCTTGGACTAGGATTCAGTGTAACGAAGTGTGGATTGATGGTATTCAATGATCCCTGTGATCAGACGGTGTCCATACAAGGCCAAGAAATACCGAGGGTAAGCGAATACAAGTACCTTGGAGTATGGGTAAATGAGAGTGATAGATACATGGAGGTACAGGAAAAAGCCTCGGCAGCAAAAGGAAAGAGGAATGCGGCAATAATGAAGCACAGAGCGTTGTGGGGATACAATAGGTATGAGGTGCTTCGAGGTTTGTGGAAGGGTGTAATGGTTCCAGGGCTTACTTTTGGGAACTCAGTGGTGTGCATGAGGGCAGAGGTGCAATCGGGAATGGATGTAAATCAAAGGACTGTGGGACGCCTCGCGTTGGGTGCTCACGGGAAGACGACAAACGAGGCTGTAAAGGGCGATATGGGGTGGGCAGGTTTTGAGGCGAGGGAAGCACAGAGCAAAATAAGGTTCGAAGAAAGGCTAAGAAATATGAAGGAGAGTAGATGGGCAGAGAAGGTGTTCCGTTATTTGTATAGGAAGAGCGTGGACACACAGTGGAGAAAAAGAACTAGAAGACTCACTAGTAAATATACGGCTGGTACTGTAAGCCATATGTCAACAAAGAGCGTTAAGGGAAAAGTCAGGGAGGCGGAGAGGATTTACTGGATGGCAGCTATGGAGAAAAAACCGGCTTTGAGTAACTACCGAAAGGGCAAAAATGAAATAAGGAGGGAGGCATTTTACGATAATTCAAGGGGAAGCGCTTTACTGTTTGAAGCGAGATCGGGTTGCCTTAGAACGCGTAGTTATAAAGCAAGATTCAGTAAAGAAGAAGAACAATGCACATGCTGCGGGAAAGATAAGGAAACGGCGGAGCATGTTCTGATTGAATGTGGAGATATCCACCCAGGTGTACGTTTGGGCACGAGCCTACAGGAAGCCTTGGGTTTTAGGGACAACAATGGAAAGCTGAACACACCCGCGATTGAAATAAGTAAGAGACGGTTAGAGTATTGGTGGCAGAAAATTAGAGAGAAAGGACAAAAATAAATATTGGAAAAATAAAATATGGACAGTGTGCCGTAAATGGCAGAGAACTTAAGCTGAAAATTTACCTTTTTTCCATTAAGATAGAATTTATCGAAGTAGAGGCATTAGGCCAACATCAAAAAAGAAAAAAAGGTTTTTTTTTTGTCGAGCCTGGTGGCATACTTGTCACCACCCCGTTATAAAGGGGACGCTCATAGCATCCATCCATCCATCCATCCTCGATGCGCTCGTTCGTCTTCGCTGCACTGATCGAGACTATCTAACGCGGTGTTTCCAAAATACAATTCACCGATTTTCTCTCGTAGAACACCAAATAAATGTTTTTTTCACTCTCTTCATACGCAAGACTATCGTCTTTCAACGACATTTGCAGTAAAACATGCAGAGTTTCCAAAAACGACACTTAAATTATACTCAGCTTTGATAATGCGACGTGGGATGGAGCTTACCAACCTTTGGGGGTTGTGTGAGTGCCCGGGGCAACAAGAGAATGAAAAAATTCAAGTTTCAAGTGGCATCAGCGTGGCCAGAGTCTAGTGATAGAGCTTGAGAACGTTGGTGCACGCGTAAAAATGTGCAAAATGAAACGGTATAACGAAGGAACGAAAGAAATATCCTCCTCCCACTATTCTCTCTTTTTTTCCAAACTTTTTTATTATATTTCACGTTGCTTCTCTCTCTGTTAATCTCTACTCTTTAGTTTTTTATTCTTTTCCTAACTTTATTTTTTTGCTTTTTCATTTCTTTATAACTGATTGCGCAATCTTCCCTCCAGGTTGTTTCCATCTCCCACGACGGGAATTTGAGCCTAATCCACGGTTTTAGCGACGCGACACTTCAGCAGCTACAAACAGCAACGACGGTCACGCGCTCATGTTCAATCAGCGGCAAAATGTAGCAAATTGAAATGTAAAGCGACCTCGAAAACAGATCTGTTTCTCATATCAGAAGCGGCTTATCACCGAAAGCTGGCTATTGGAGGACGACCATTTGTTAAAGAAATAGTGCATACAAATTCGAGCGTGGCAGGCGCAAGTTAGAGGGCCGCATTTATGCATGTGCACCAGCGCCGGTTATGACGCGAATGTCACGGCAATAACATTGGAGAACTTCAGTATGGGTTTCTGCGTGCACATAAGCTGTGTAAGATATATCTGGAAATAGAATTATCTTAAACCAGGCTCCAGGGTTGGGAATCGAGCATCAACACCGGGACAGCTTAACGCTCTCCCATAGTAGAGTACATCGTACTCTGAATCGTCCAAATTTTGTTTTCTAAATCCAACAGTGAATGCTACGACCGGCGCGAGCGTAATTTTTTGTCACTGCAGCCTTATCGAGAATGAGACCCAAGGAACGGCTTTCAGCTCTTCCATAGTAGAGTACCGAGTACTCTAAATTGTTAACCACTTTTTCTAAACACAATGACGTGTTCTGTTGAGATATAATTTGTGTCCACTGTCCGTGAGAACAAATTTCTCTGGACTTATAACGTATCGTAGCATATGTCATGATGGTATGCTGAATTGTTATTGTCGTGAACTGTGAATAGTGTATTAAATGTGTTTAAAACCTAACATTACGTCTTGAAAGAATAGGGAATAAACGCAACAGCAGGCGAGAGTGTGTGATGCGGATAATGAGTATTGATGAAGTGGAAAAATGAAAGAAAACGCTATTGTTAATAAAAGCCGATGAAGGAGCACTGTGGGATGCCAATACAAAGAAGAAACTATTAAAAAGAGTTTGTATGCAGTAAAGCTGAATTTGTGCCCGAAGGTGATAATCGTGAAGCTGTTACAATTGTATTAGCCTTCAAATAATCCCATAGCCAGGAGAAGCGAACCAGATTTCCTGAATTTTAAAGAAAAACACGAATAAGCACAGCATAAGTTCTTTGTGCCTCTTATGGAGATTAGATTGGTGCTATGAAGCAGCTACCTTTGTTGCACTGGTAACTGGAACAAAATAAAAAAAAATACATGCAATTCAACGCAAGCAGTGAAAACATGCCTTATGTCATGTTTCCGGGAAGCGACAGATTGAATCCTGTCACGACTACTGACTTCAGTGAAGCGTACAGCAGTGTCTAAGTGGATGGCTTTGGCACGTTCAGCCCCAGCAATTGTTACTATGTTTAGATTCACTTACGGCCGCTGAAAAGAACGTAGGATACTTATGTTCATACATGGCTTGTCATTGCGTTGTTAAGCAGTTATATTCATTCGCATTACTGTCTACTATAGTTAAGCCAAAGAATGCATACCTTTCAAGCGTGTACAGTATGCGCGGTAATTTGGGCTGTGTTCTATCATTGCCTCACTGGAGCATTCCGGCGAGTTATATGCGTTTGACTACAGATGTAGCGAAAACACTCGTTGCCCAGACATGAAGAAGAGACGTCCGTTTATTGCCAATTATAGTGGCGAACTGCCCCGACCACCTCCACGTGCCCCGGTTTCCCCTCTGCTTCCTCTTTTCCGATAGACTGTGGTACGCGCCAAATTCCTCTGTTATTTTGCAACGTTCTCCCAGGGGGCCTAAGATGAATCACACGCGTCGAAGGTTAAACTTCCGTGGTAGCAATATGGCCTGACAAACATATATAGGTGGGTGGCTCGCTGGCATGTTTTCCATTGATCAACTGCAAGGTGTTGGCAATGACGAACCTTGCGTTGCGATACATGTTCTTTCGAAAGCCCCAAGGCGGAGGTATGGTGTCGTAGCGAAATGTCTCGATCCGTCAGTAAGCAATGGGACGGTGTGAAGCGCTTGAGTTTGTTGGGATCGCTGTTCCGACATCTTCATGGTGTAATGTCTGAGTTGCGTTAGCGGGACGATTTATACGCTTTGCCGGTGATTATAATGTTGAGCCAAGCTTATAAGTCTCATGGGGCTCCTCCAGCCGAACCACATATGTGTCCTCTCCGCCGAATTGCGTATGCTCAAAGTGAGGCAAGTAGTCCGGAGAATTGCCGTGTGCCAAGTTGCCCTTATCGAAGACATCGCCCTCAAAGGAACTGTAGCGCTCCTTGCGTTCCTTCTGTGGTCTGTGGTCGAAACGTTCTTGAGCGGGCTTTCGCAGTTGCTGAACAGCACGCCCCACCGCGGTGGTCTAGTGGCGAAGGTACTCGGCTGCTGACCCACAAGTCGCGGGTTCGATTCCCGGCTGCGGCGGCTGCATTTCCGATAGAGGCGGAAATGTTGTAGGCCCGTGTGGTCAGATTTGGGTGCACGTTAAAGAACCCCCTGTGGTCGAAATTTCCGGAGCCCTCCACTACGGCGTCTCTCATAATCATATGGTGGTTTTGGGACGTTAAACCCCACAAATCAATCAATCTGAACAGCACGTAATTTCTTGCACGCCGCTCTCCTTGCTTCCGGCAGCGCCTGAGCATTGCTCCGCCGCGGTGGTCTAGTGGCTAAAGTACTCGGCTGCTGGCCCGCAGGTCGTGTAATTGAATCCCTGCTGCGGCGGCTGCATTTTTGATGGAGGCGGAAGTGTTGTAGGCCCATGTGCTTAGATTTGGGTGCACGTTAAAGATACCCAGGTGGTCGGCATTTCCGGAGCCTTCCACAAAGGTGTCACTCATAATCATATGGTGGTTTGGGGACGTTAGACCCCACATATCAATCAATCAGCGCCTGAGCATTGCGGTCATTGATTTGCTTGCGGCTGTAAGTGTGAGTGGTTTTAAATGTCCCGCTAGCTTGGATAACTCGCAGAGAATAGTCAGGTGGCTCCGCTGGCTGCTACCACACTTGAGGCCGATAGATTTTCGGCACAATCTGGCAATGTGATTGCGTGTTCCTCAGCGAAAGCAACAATATGCGTACTGCAGCCTTGCTTGCTTCTCCTCAGCTGATAGGTTGGCGCTGCAGACAGCGATAGCATGATCGTTGGCTTGACATAGTGGGCATGGCGGTCTAACTGGCAGTGTACATCCGGTTAGTGCTGGCACTGATGGTATGCGTTTCACGGCATACACTTCTTCAGATATCTGGGTCCTGGATTCATCTTGCGACGCACTGCGAGACTATAGCTGGACCTCCTCCCGGATATCGACTTGAATGCGTTGAAACGTTAGTAACCCCTTGGCTAGCCACGTTCGGCGTTCAGCGGTTTCTGCGATGCTGGAGGTGCAGTTCGATTCCTCGGATTTTCGCCTGTACATAATGGCAAGATCCTCTGGCAGCCAGTGCATCAGGACACGGTTTAATACCACGGTGTACTGGTCGGGCGCAAGTCCGAGGCCTGCCAAGGCACTAACGTAGAACTGCACACTATCGTGCAGCAGACGAAGCTTTGAAACATCTGACAAGCTTTTCACGGGGCTTTGCGCTAGGAGATTATCAACATGCTCATTCACAAGCAGATCCTGGCGTCTAAAGCGATCCGTGAGGTCTTGATTGCAAGGTCGTAATTTTGCTTCGCTAGACGAATACCTTTGACCGCTCGCTTCGCGCTACCGGTCAAGTAGGTGCGGAGGTGCTTAAATTACTTTATGCGTGGCTGCTCGGTAATATTGTCTATGGTAGCGTCGAAATGGTTCCAAAAAGACTGCCATCCGCGGAGACTACCATCGAAAGTCGGTATCTGCAGCTTCGGTAGTTGAACTGGGTGCTGACGGTGCTCTCTCACCTGGCCTGCTGCGTCGGCGAAGTTCGGAGATGCGAGGTAGCTAGGCCCGGCTAAGTTGCTTGAGCCTGTGTTCTGACTGTTATCTCACGTTCTTGAAGCCACAACTCGGCACGCGACACCACGTAGAGAATTTTCTCGTTGTATTCTTGCGCCATTTCTACTTCGTGGTCGAGGACTTCTTCATCTGCAGTCATAAGGATTATGTCGTCGAGCTTCGATAGTACGGCCTCCTTGTTCTTGAGGTAATCTATGTGACCATTAATCGGAGAGGCGTCAGGATCTGGTTACTGCAGGGGGTCCATTAGAACCCACCAGATCCGATTGAGCTGCGCTTCTTCCGAAGGTGGTCAGAGTTCGTCATGGCCGTAACGTGAAAGGAAGTCTCTCGAGGGGCAGTCCCGGGTTTCGCGACACGAAGAATGCAGCGAAATGACTCGTTGCCCGGACGTGGGAAAGACGTCCGTTTGTTGCCAATTCTAGAGGTGAACTGCTGCTGCTGATGATGAAGCTCCTTGGATCATTGCCACCTACCCACTTTGGGTGCCCCGACCAAGTCCGCGTGCCTCGATCGATTTCCCCTGTGCTTCCTCCTCTTCGATATAGTGCGGCTCTCCAAGTTTCCGCGTTATTATTTTGCAACAACAGAAATGAGCGATCTCCTCTAGCTCAAGTTACAGCTTTAAATGATGATGAAATAATTCGAATTAAAACCGAGTTGCACGTGAAGTTAAAAGGGGGCACTTCTAGAACAAATACAAAGAACGGAATGAAGTCAGGGCATGCCCTGTCTTCACCTCCTATTTTGTATTCGTGTTAGCACTGTTCCATTTTCACATGAACCCAAAAATCATCGCTCACTTTATATGTGATTCCTGTGCGTCTAAGCACAGACGAACGTATGTACATACGTGCATTGAAGCACAGATGTAAGATGAAAATGCGAGCAAGGGTGCTGTATGCAGATTCGAATTTTTGACGCGCTTTATCTTTTTCCATTGCTTTTGAAGTATAAAAGTCTAAGTGGCATTCTGGCTTCTATATATATATATATATATATATATATATTCATAGTTTCCTGGTACAAACGCAAGTCAGAAATCTATGTCTCGTCACCTATTTCTTCCATTGGAAGTGCAGTCCCACGCAAGCTGTCTTTGAAACCACGAGACCAGCTGTAAAGACTCGTTTCAATTTTCGAGGTTCCTACAATATTTACTAGAGGGAACTCTGGCGCTGCGAGTGTTCAGCCATCATGAAAAGGACATGTTGTACACGCATTTGCCTAATCTTCGCGCATGCGGGATTCGAGTGTACTTATGGGTTTGTTTATTGTTGTGGGTCAGTATTTATTTCGAGTAAAAGAACGAACGAATTGTGAACTTCGTGAGCCTATTCAAATTTGTGAGCATAAAATGGCAAGATGATGAAGCTTAATTTCTGAATCTTTGCCTAACATCGCCTTGCAGCAAAGCGAACTCAGGCCACACAGAGCCAAACGGAGCATAAAGAAACGTATATTAGACAAATACGCCGATTTCCCGTCATTCCCACGCTGGTTGAAGCGCCGTGCGTTGCAGCTGCCATAAACACTACAGCGCCAGCGTTCCCTGTGGTATATTTACGGAAAATTCTATGCTTTTTACACTGCCAGGTGGAGAAGAGCATGGCTCGATGACAGTTCACGTACAGTCGTTATTTATTGGTTCTTTGGGTGGCCATTTCAAAGAAGACTATTTGAAATCGTGGGTGATTTAGGAGAGCAGCGGTTGACACTTTCACTGCGCCCTTCGTGCAGAGAATCATCATATGTAGATATATAGACGTATCACACACACGAACACACATACACACGTCCATGTGTGTGTGTGTGTGTGTGTGTGTGTGTGTGTGTGAGTGTGTGTGTGTTTAGGAACCCTTGATTTATCTGCTAGATGGCTTGGCCAGCTTGGCCACGCGTGCATCATACTTTTCTTTGCAACGCACACGCACGGGAACACGCGCTTGGCTTCCTTGCAACTATGATATGTGGAGAGCATCACAGATTAACTGCTTTTAGGCGTGAAGCTCCTTATATCGTGCTACTGTACATGCATGTCTGTCTTGGTACACGTTACCGCCTGGGTCTAAGACTCACTTAGCAGGGGCGGACGGACGGATGGACAGACAGACGGACGGACGGACGGACGGACGGACGGACGGATGGACAGACAGACAGACAGACAGACAGACAGACAGACAGACAGACAGACAGATAGATAGATAGATAGATAGATAGATAGAAGATAGATAGATAGATAGATAGATAGATAGATAGATAGATAGATAGATAGATAGATAGATAGGCAGACAGATGGGCGCACAGACGGAAAAATGGATGGAGGATTCACGGTTTACCGATAAAGCTTGCGAAACTTCGCCACACTTGTCATCATTCACTCCGTATGCTGTAAATTTTTTTGCATACCAGTGATGCTCGAGTGCTTCGCTATAGCTCGGCGACGAAGGAAGATAATGTCGTCTTTCTCTATCATACAAACCACGGCAATATGAAGTTTAGCTTCTCATTCGCTTCTTTATTTTGTCGTTCCTCTGAATTGACGTTCCTCCGAATTGACGTTCCTCTGTCGTTCCACTGATTAGCCTCTAATTTCGAGAAACGTACTGGTTCTGTAACATGTTCTCAGGCCTCTCTTACATGCGTTGCCAAGGCAGCGTGGCCTGGGAACTTTTGACGGACCCTGCGCAGTCCTTTTTCTCAGCGCTGATGGCTACAGTCTCCAATGATAAGATTTAAGATGATTCGAAGCCTGCAGCGCGATTTCACGGCCCCGTCGGACAGCTGAAGTAAGAAGTTCGTCAAAGTTTCAGCATTGACGTCTTTGAACTTTATTCGTCAGCCTATGGTGCTTGAACACAAGCATGCACCGAGCGATGAGTTCGGGCTTCGCTCGAAAAATGCATTGCGTATTTTCCGAGTAGTGGCAGATATTTCGTTATTCTCCGAATGGGCGTTGCCTTACTGAACTCCCCTTGCCTGTATAGATGGTAACCAATGCTCATAAACCTCGTTTCTTCTCCCGCTCCTCTCCAACCCCGGCATGACAGCCAATTGCTTTGCAGTTCTTGATTTTTAAAAGTTCCGCAGAAACGGCTAAATTTTGAAAGTTGGTTCGAACTTTGTTAAATATCAAAGTTGTGATGGCGCAGTTGAATACTCTGTCGACGCAGTTTTGATTTATATCTGTTCTACAAAGTACATGTGTCCTACTTTCGTGCAGAAGGCGAAGGCAGTGGCGCGTCAAGGGCAGAAGACAGAACGTAGCTGCCGTATGAAGAATGTAATATTTCTTTTGCCGCAATCATACCTACCATGATGTTGCGTCAACGATGTATGCTTGACTACTGGGCGCCCACGTTGATTTTTATTGCGGTGAGTCATTACCATCGACGCTCGCAGAACCGGGCTTGAATGGCCTGAACCGCTGCGATTTCTAAGCTCGAGGTGGGCCTTCAAAGTTTTCATTCGTTACGCAAGTCTTAAGAAAAAAAACTTCCAAAATGTTATCCGATATCATTTGCCCCTTACCATCCACATCATGAGCTATCGATAATACCAAAATTACTTTCATTGAGATAGCAATTATTCAGACACACGTGACACACTTCTGCTGTATTCGTCACATTCAAGCTTGCACAAAATGCAGAGTGGTTACTCGGAAGCGTAGCTTAAACATGCCGGCTGTTTTCGTTGGACAAATGAGTATGAAGTGGTGTGAGAGTGGAGATGCGTCACTCGCGTAACAATTGCAAACAATAAAAAACTGTGGTCCCTGCATTGTCGTGACTAGGACCAGTGCACGGCTCATAAGTTTGTACAAGGTGTGCGCTCGCATGTGTTGCCAGGTTGAAGAGACAAAGGATAGTCTCGAAAATACATGAACTTACTATATTGTATCAAAACTGAGCCAAGGGTACTAAAAGTAGTCAGAAGTAAACACAAGTATACGACAGAAATTGTGGCGTTTTGTTTGAATCACTGAAAACAAACACCTCCTTGGCAATAGTACAATCAGGCATAGGATGAACAGTAAAGAATTTCAATTGCTAAGATTCACAGGTAACTTGTTGAATAATTGTCTCAGAATGGCTATTCACGAAGGAATTGCTGCACGACCGAAGTGCTGTCCGACAACTGAAGTTTTGTTGGGACCAGTTGGTAGTGAAGCGGTAAATACGATTGCAAATTTTGATTGCTTTTTGTATTTAATTGTATAGAGAAGTCTTGTTTCAGATCTTCTTTTTATCCAACAAGATCATATTGAAGATCGAATTTCGTGGCGTCAATTTCATCCAGGATTTTCCTTTGAGCGCGTACCTCAGTGTTGAGAGTGTTCGCTTCTTTTTTTTTTCCTGTCCCTCTTGGTAAACAAACTTCCCTCAACTCAATCAAAAAGAAGAAAGTGACACTGGTTTAGTTCTAAGCAAGACCGCGTCATCCTAAAGCCCGCATCGCTGAGCAATTCACTTCTGGGAAAGGGTTGACTCTTGCTTGAGGCCATTTTAAATTCCGATATGTAGGTTGCTCTAAGTTTGAAAAACATCAATGACTCAACTGAAAGGGGTCGTTGCCTTCGATAGGTTGATACTTGGAAGTAATAATACTTGTTTTATTTAAACAACCTAACACTGAAACACTGCGTTCAAGGCTAGGTCACGAAGCATGCAACTAAAAGGCCGGCTTAGATTGTATACCAACGCCTTGCAGTAGTAACGATGCCTTGAGTCTGCATATTTCATTTTGCAAAAAAATGATTTCATTGTTTTTCTAAACTTGTCGCGTTAATGCAATGTTTTTCAAGCACAAACGTTAAACTATAAGCGTCTGCAGTGGGGGACATGGTAGGGTATAAATTGATGTGAAGCGTAAGAGTTGGCTCTTTCATATTTCAAATTGAAAATATTAAGCACCGAAACTTACCCAGTCAACACACAAGCGATAAGAACAAGCATACCAGCACCGAACCTTTTCAATATGTTAAATCAGTGCCATAACTCTTGTTGTTTTACCAGTAGCTTAGGAAAGCTTAAGGATTAGACTAGGGTGGAGTAAAACAGCACAGGGCAAAATGCAAGATTTTCACTTTCTCAGCCGCTGTAACTAACAAAAAAGTAGTTTTCTTTGTTGTTGTTTTCAGCGATAAGGGCTAGAGCTTGTTTACTTTTCATGTGAAAAAGTTGACGATTTATCGCAGTGTTCGCGCGGAAATAATCACACAGCTAGTATCGGTGTGTCAGTGACGCGTCCAAAAGGGTAAAATTCTGCTCAACTACGTTTTCGGCTTCATGCGTGAAGCTACTCCGACTTTAGTACAACAAGGTAATTAATTATTTTGTTGCTGTGTACTTCCAGCAACTCACCACGAAATGTTTAGTTCATTTTGTGCCCGGTACCACAGTGAATTTTAAAAAAAATTCAGGCACGTCATAAGGGCAACACGCAATGAAAAATCATGAAGTTGCTTTATAAAGTGTCTTATTTGGAGAAGCTTTTACTTGCACTCATTAAAGGTTGAATTTTGTTATTTAGGAGGGTTCGGACGTACAAGAGGACATGATATGGAAGTTCCTCGTCGGAAAACGACATTAAAAAGCACTGATTAGTGTTGAGGACGGAACTCACTTCACTCCCGCTGCGTCGAGGTAGTTTTGCGTTTTCAAAGATGCTCTCAAGAGGTGCATAAATAATGGGAAGAACCTCCGAGTGAAGGCGTTCACGAACACTCTTTAAAATCGAGATTTGTTGAGATTTTATATGCGAAGCATTTCTTAGCAAAAACTTCGGCGACCTTGAGCCTATCTATCTATCTATCTATCTATCTATCTATCTATCTATCTATCTATCTATCTATCTATCTATCTATCTATCTATCTATCTATCTATCTATCTATCTATCTATCTATCTATCTATCTATCTATCTATCTATCTATCTATCTATCTATCTATCTATCTATCTATCTATCTATCTATCTATCTGTCTGTCTGTCTGTCTGTCTGTCTGTCTGTCTGTCTGTCTGTCTGTCTGTCTGTCTGTCTGTCTTCTGTCTGTCTGTCTGTCTGTCTGTCTGTCTGTCTGTCTGTCTGTCTGTCTGTCTGTTGTTATGCTTGCGAGTCCTCAGTGAACGTCCATGCCTCTGAAAAAGGCAATCTGTGTCAAGGCCAGCATGTGAGCCCGCCTGACGCGAACAACTCAACGGCGTTATCACGTGGCGGCGCCTTTCTGTCGGGCAACCGACAGCGAGCTCCTCAACCCACGAGCGCGTTTAAGCAATCGGCGCCTTCCTGTCTGGCGAGTCTGACGCATTGTCTGGCGACGTCACTCGTCCTTGGGTGCAGCCACGTGCAGCGCAGCGGCTCCGCATTCGATGAGAATCACGCGGCCCAGCGGCGACCCCATTGGAGGATTCTGACCTCACGGCCAGCGGCACTTCTGGTTGGACATTTGGTTACTCAAAGAATCCACCCGGTGCATATAAGAAAGCTATGCGGTGCGTCGCGAGCAGAGACCTATGTGTTTGAGAAGAGAGCTCGGCTCTTCGATTCTCTAAGTTGTCGGCCCCAGTGCCGAATTTGTAATGCCTCTGTATATATGCTGTACATAAACCTTGTTTAACTCACCGTCGTCTCGTCCGCTCGTCTATCAGCTCTGCGCAGAAGCTGTTGCGAGCTGAGAAACCTACGCTACCAACCGGCTGGTCACCTTCCCGGTGGAGTTCGAAGCAGTGGCGCCTTCGGGACCATGTTGGCGTCACCGTCTTTCGAAACAGTGGTTGCAGCGGTGAGATTCGTGGCGCCCTTCGTAACAGTGGTTGGCAGCTGCGGGATCAGCCGGCGTCAGCGACATCGATGCGGTGAGTGCCTGTTGTTTTCCCCTCAGTTCACCAGACTACTCTAGCTCAGGTTATAGTAGCTTAGAGAAGGGCTGTGTGAAGCATTAGAGTGAGCTTTGATCATTTCAAGCAAAGTCGAACTGCTTTGAAACCAAAGTTAATGCGGAGGGGGTAAACACGTGAGTGTTGAAAATTGCTTGCGCGTCTTGCTAGTAGACTTATAGTGGGTACGGCAAGTAGATTCTTAACAGGGGCAAACAGCAAGAGGCTAGTGTGAACGATGGAGAACCTTAAAGTGAAGGAAATCATCGGAATTTGTGAGGAACTCGGCATTACTTTGGGCCGTACGAAACGAAAGCAAGAGATCCTTGAGATCATGAGGGATGAAGGAGTGTCGGCTGAGGAAGTCGATGAGGCCTGGGCGGATATCAAGGCATGCCGCGAGAAGGCTGAAAGGCGAGAAGTAGAAGCTCGCGAACGTGAAGAAGCTGAAAGGCGAGAAGTTCGCGAACGTGAAGAAGCTGAAAGGCAAGAAGTTCGCGAACGTGAAGAAGCTGGGAAGGCGAGAACGCCGTGAATAGGCCAAGAGGCAGGAGCGCCTTGAGTTGAAACGAATAGAATTGGCAATCCTACAGTGTTCGCAGGCGCCTAGCGTAGCTTCTGCGACAGTTCAGGTCAGCGGTCAGAGAATTCGCGACCAACTGCCACTGTTCGTAGTAGGCGAGGACATGGCGAAGTATCTCGTCAAGTTTGAACACGTCTGTGAGCGAAATGCTTTGGAGCGGTCTCTTTGGGCGCGGAACGTGTTAGCTCTTCTTCCCAGCGAAGTGGCCGAAGTGATAACTTGCTTGTTGAGGGAAGCGTTTGAGAGCTATGACGAGGTTAAGGAAGTGCTCTTGAGACGTTATAAGTTGTCACCCGAGGCTTTCAGGCAAAGGTTCCGGTATGCTAAAAAGGGGAATGATTCACACGTTGACTTCGCGTTTCATCTTAAAGCCGATTTAGTTGAATGGCTCTAGGACGAAGGTGTTTATGACGACCGCGATAAAGTGGTAGAATGCATTGCATTGGAGCAATTCTACCGCTGAATCAAGGAGGATGTCAAGCTTTGGCTGCAGGACAAACTTGGTGAAGTACAGCTAAATAAGGCAGCAGAGGTAGCTGAGGAGTATTATACTCGCCGACAGTTGCATAGCGGGCAGTGCGCGTTGAAAAGGATGAAAGGAAAGAGGGCTTTTCAAAGAAACCTGATCAACGGAAACCCGCTCCGCACCGTAATTTCAAGGACCCGCGTCTTACGAAGGGCACTGTAGGGGAAGGGCAAACGGAAGCAGAGAAATCGAGTGAGGTTCCTATACAACGCACTGATACCACAAGGGCGTTTGAATCACAGAAGCCGCTAATCTGCTACAACTGCAAACAGGAAGGGAACATCGCGATAAACTGAAAACAAAAGTTTGCTTTTGCAACTATCCGAGTATCAGAAAAGAACATGCGGTTGTTAGAGCCGTATATTCAAGAATTTAGTGTGATTGGGAAAACGTGTCGAGCACTTCGTGACTCAGCGACAACCATGGACATTGTCCATCCTTCATTGGTGTCTCCGGATGACTTTACAGGAGAATGCGCGTGGATCAGGCAAGTCGCCGAGGAGCAGAGTGCTTGCTTACCAATCCCTACGGTTGTCATTGAAGGCCCGTTCGGTAAGCTTCGCACTGAAGCGGCTGTGTCTGCCACGCTTCCCGATCGTTTTCCTTATCTTTTCTCTAACAACTCAGAGCAGCTTCTCAAAGAGCAGGGTAAATCGTTCTTCCTTAATTTAGCGTACATGGCCCTCACGCGATCGCAAGCGCGGAAGCTTTCGCGGGAGCTTGATCTTCTTCAATGTGGTGAAACAAGTTCAAAAGCAGCAGGTCTATGTGACCTTGGTGGCAAGTCGACGGAACCTCAGACTCGAAATTCTCCGTGTGAGTCATTTGAGCAGTCACTCGAGCGGCCCGTCGCCGAAGCGACCGGCGTTGTTTTCGTAGCAGGGGGAGACGACATGGTGCCATTGAGTCAGAGCGAGAGGGGTGCAACGCTCTCGCTTGTAACGGAAAGTTGGAGTAAGCTGTCGAGGGTTGATCGAGAAACGCTCATTCGAGAGCAGCGTGAGGACCTCTCGATTAAAGCGCTAATGGAAAGCGTGAATTTGGGAAAAAAAGAAAAAGAATGTTTCTTTTTTTGAGAAAGCAGGGCTTTTGTATCGGAGCTACACAAATTCGCAAGGTCGCAAGTATAAGCAGCTCTTGGTGCCACGAAAGTATTGTCGCCAACTATTGGAACTGGCCCAACAAAATGCATGGGCAGGGCATCTCGGCATAAAAAAGACCAATGCTAGAGTTTCCCTTCAGTTTTATTAACCGAAATTCTGGAAGGATATCGAAGACTTTGTACGCTCATGCGACACTTGTCAGAGAGCGGGGAAATCCACGGACAAGTGGAAAGCACCCATGAAGCTGGTGCCAATTATTACAGAACCTTTCCGGCGCTTAGTAATTGATATCGTCGGGCCACTGCCAGAGCGAAGGCAAGGTTTTCGGTACATCCTGACGGCTCTCTGTGTAGCCACAAAATTTCCGGAAGCGATACCACTTAAGGAGCTCAATACCCCTCGTGTCGTGGATGCACTGCTATCTATATTTGCACGCGTCGGATTTCCTTCTGAAATTCAATGCGACAATGGTAGTGTCTTCACCAGCTGCCTTACCCCTACCTTTATGGATAAATGCGGAATAAAAGTAGTGCACAGCTCGATCCATCACCCGCAATCTAATCCGGTAGAGCATATGCATTCCGTTCTGAAACGGATACTGAGAGCTGTTTGCTACGAGCACAAATGCGACTGGGAAGCGAGTATTCCTCCCGCTATGTTCGCTTTGAGATCAGCTCCTCATGAGAGCACTGGTTTTAGCCCTGCAGAGCTTGTCTATGGCAGGAGTTTGAGAACACCATTGCGGATGCTGCGCGAGTCCTGGGAGGGTTTCGATGAGGACCCTAATGTAGTTGCGTATGTTCTAGACCTCCTTCAGAGGTTTGTAAAAACGAAAGATCTAGTGGAAAGCCACATGAAGGCTGCACAAGCGTTGTCGAAGGAGTACTACGACAAATCGGCGAAGAAGCGTGCTTTTGAAGTTGGTAGTCAGGTAATACTGCTGCGGCCGTCCAAAAAGAACTAGCTTGAGGTCATTGGGAAGGGCCCACCAAAGTAAAATTGAAGCTTTCTGATACCAATTATGAAGTGAAATTAGGAAGG
>WOVY01011622.1:0-47500 GCA_013436015.1 Rhipicephalus annulatus | reverse complement strand
GGTCTGTCTGGATTTTATGCGTGGAGTGCAAGAACTGACCTAATGAAGACTGCGTAAGGGTTCCTACATTTCGCATGGTTCCTAAATATAACTTTACTTCGATAGTCCGATGCGTTTCTATAGCATTTATTGCTTCGGCCTTGTGCCGAAACTGTGGATTGCTCTCTCTCTCTCTCTTTTTTCTCCCTCTCTCGCAATATAGTTGTTTCAGTCATGTCACTGCAAACTAAATATAACAGTGGTCTGAAGCCCTCAGCCCGGAAGTCGCTGTCTTCTTCCCCACAATGTTTCATTCTTCTTATAAGTATGCACTTGTGCTACTTAGGAATGATTGGTATGGAGAATATTTTTTCTTCGTGAAGCACCCAAGGGTATGGCCGCATCGTGTTGAAGCATAACCTTCAAAGAAAATGTAACTTAGAAGTGCGGCAGTTTGGGAAAAAACTACACTTTTTAACCCGCGTCCTCATTTGTCATTTTTGCGACCGCTATCAACGTGTTGGAATCCTGGCAGCAAATATTTAGAAGTAACACGTATACGAGATACGGCAACGATTGTTATTTTTTAAAACGGTAATGATAGCTTGAAATTTGTACAACGCCCCCCCCCCCCTCTTCTCTTTCACATCCTTCTCTGTCCATACTTTTGCGGGAGTGAATTGCGTTAGTGTGGCCCGCTGGCTGAGGAGAGTTTGAGACCCCAATCTGCAAGAAGTTACGTAAATGCATGGCCACACACAAGCGTTTCATTGCGTCAGCGCATGGCTTGTAGACTCCGTGGTGCGCCTTCTTCTAACGCCTTCTCCTGAATGGACGCATGGTGTTCCGATTGGAGCAGCCCGAAGAATCTAACGTATTCAAATAATTTGGTGCGCTGTCACATCCCGCACATAGGAACAAGAACAAAAGACACTCATACAGAAGTATATAGCTACGATGAAGTCATCCGTCTTCAAGTTGCGTGGTGTCGTTACTTTGACGAGGCCAGCGACCCTGCAACGGTTAGGTCACTCCAAGATCGAAAAAGAACTTCGCAAACTTTCGTTGCTGCGAATCTTTCAGGACTCGGCATATCCGACACTTTTTCCCGTTGCAACAGCATCACTGCGTGAGCCAGTTTACTGTTTCGCAACTCTCCACAAACAATGACATTTTATCGTGTGCGATTCGAGCCGATGTGTCACTTCGTTCGCGATGTGTTGTGTTATTTACTGTACAGATGGTTCGTGTCAAACCAACCAAAATATTCATTGCGCAACAAGCAGGATTGCCACAACTTTTTTTGCTCTTTTTTTTGGCGTCTTCTTCTGGCTGCCCATTCGAAAGGGACATCAGTGTGGAACCGTTTTTCGATTTCGCAAACATGCAATCTTGCTCTTTCAGACAACCCGCAGACACACATAAATAGACGAAGAGGCATATTTTCTCCCAAGCTTCAACTCCTTCCCTAGAACGAAGCTTGCATTCCAGATTTGACGTCTCTTCGTTTTAGCAGCGCAGTTACCGTTTCAAAGCCACCTTTCGGTTCGGTTTTATTTTTTTCGCTATTACCTCAATACGTTCTTGCATGACAGGCGTTTTTCGCGTGGTGGAATCTTGTTACTATCCTATTCAAACAGGTTGGCTGAGTTGGTTCAGGTTAAAACAATGACAACATCGGAAAATCAGATCGTTATGGAGCATTTCAAAATGAGAAACTCTTGCTTTTACTGTTCACGCTCGCTCCTTCTCAGCTTTACAGAACTTTTGAAAAGCCCCGTAAGACGCTGAAGCAAACGTATTCAATATATCAAAAAAGAACGCTCGTCAGAAATGCAGCCAGCAGAATAAAACTATACGTGACGATATCTTAAACTTTCTCGAACTTTCTCTTCTTATGCAAAACTTTCAAAACTTTGCAAGGTTGCTGACGCCTGGTTCACCTGGCGCAATTTGAACGCGGCAGCCATCATCTTCTTCTCAGTCGATGCGTTGAAATGCACAAGAGCAGCTCGGCTGAACGCAATCCAACACAATTCCATCGTGGTCATTCTTTTTCACTAGGCTTCGCCCCTCACGCACAGCACCGATCTTGGTATATACCGGGCTAGCAAAACGACCGTGAACTTGCAGAAAGCGCGGCGTGTAAATTGTGTTGCACATAAAATGGTGCCATGATTTTCGTGTTATGACCTGTAAATCACGTTCGCCATTGCAATCACGCCACGCAAAGCCGTTTTTGTTGTACATCCAGAGAGCAAACCGGCCGCGAGCACACCATGAGCGCGGAATGTAAATGGCGCTGTGCATGGTATTTATGTCATGGTTTCATGTTAACACCTGTTATTTATGTTCGTCATACAGTCGTGTCATTCAATATCATTTGAACATATTTTAGCACAGCGCACGACTACGCGGACAAAAAAAAGAAAAGAAGAGACGAACCACAGCGCTGATATACAATTATGATGCAATGCAATATCAATTAAGATGCATATCAAGCTAGCAAAGCAAGCCGTGAAAGCTGCATGAAGGTGGCAATTGGCAAGTCATGCCCACACATGACCCGCAAGTTGTAATTCTCGTGTAACCACCTGCTATTACCGCTTGTCATACATGTATGTTGCGTCATAGAAATTATGGCATGCACACATTTAATTAGGCGGCCGCGCAAACTCCGATACCACGTCAAATAAATCATGTTGAACATGACATGCGTGTAACGATTCACGCATTGCAATCTCTTATGTTCGTCACACGCTCTTGCAATGCCTTGCCAGTTGTAGAATACATAAAGGAATCGAAGTGGCTGGAATATCACCGATGGAGTGCCGTGTAAATCATGCTCTTCATCCCATGCATGTGATGGTTTTCATGGTGTGACCTGCCATTTGTATTCTTCTATAGAGTTATGTTATGCTATACCATTTTGTGTACACATTCGAATAACTAAATGGGCAGAAAAGCACAAAATTGACACATATAGATAGATAGATAGATAGATAGATAGATAGATAGATAGATAGATAGATAGATAGATAGATAGAAAATTTGGCAGATCCCACATACCTGGGAATCGACTTCATGCGAAGCATGCGGAGGGAAAGTGACCGTGTCGCATCGCAATTTTTCTTTATTGAGCGACACCCCACGAAATCACGCTAAATATGTGTACGAATGTGTGACGCACAGACATATGTTGAACAGTTGCAGATGTTTATATGAACAGTTGTTTGTACTTGCGCAACGATGCCAATTCGAACACGCGTATTAGCCACACCAGAAGCTGATATGAAGCGCTGATTCTCGCGAGGATGCTGGCCCTGGAGGACACTGGTACATAAATCAACTTCAGCGCATGGCAACTAACCACAGTTGACGTTAACCCGACGTGGTGGCTTTATCAAAGGAGTACTATCGCGAGCAATGTGAGCTCGAACACGCGAGCGCGTGGCGAATAGCCTCGAACCCTGCATCGACTGATTCGTAGCGGCCGCTTTCAGAAACGAAGTGGAAAGGGCGGTGCACTTCCCCTTGCTGTTGACACTCCCGCCTTGATATTGCTGCTGCGAAATGGAGCTTATAGCACGTCTTTCGCTGCTGGCGGTGACGTGACCTGACATCAACGCTTACAGCCACAACCATGATTGATAGATTTGTGGGCTTTAACGTCCCAAAACCACCATTTGATTATGAGAGACGCCGTAGTGGAGGGCTCCGGAAATTTTGACCACCTGGGGTTCTTAAACGTGCACCCAAATCTGAGCACACGGGCCTACAACATTTCCGCCTCCATCGGAAATGCAGCCGCCACAGCCGGGATTTGATCCCGTGACCTGCGGGTCAGCAGCCGAGTACCTTAGCCACTAGACCACCGTGGCGGGGCCACACACAGCCACAACCAATCATGGTATGCAGCTAAGATACGGGCTGTAACGTATAGCCTGCCGTGATGCACAGTCCATGCATTTGTTGCATCTAGGTGGTGTTCGCTGAACATTTTGATGCGGATCTTTCACTTTTTTGGTGCATTTTTTGTATTACCATTGCTAGCGACCGATGGCACGCGATCAGCTGCCGTTTTGCAGCAACAATCATGCGGGAGTGCCAACTGTCAGCGGAAGAGCGCCATCCTCTGCCCCTACTGTTTCGAGAGCGCCATCCATCCAACAGGTGTCTCGGCAACGCGCTCGCGTGAACGAGCTCATATTGCTCACGATAGTACATGTTTATAAAATTGGGTAGGCAGCACTGCAACCACTATTGACGTTTCACAAAGACTAGCGTCTATTCGAAAAGCAATTCTGAGACCTGGCGTAGCTCTGTGGTAAAATACTTCATTGCCACGTAGAATACTTGGGTTAGATTTCAGCTGGGAGCCTGAAATTTATTCTTTGCATTCGTTGGGTCGACGCTACCAAGGTCGGGTATCTCTTAACGCTCGCACGTTATATGTGCCCATGTGTGTTCTCGTCATTCCTGGGTAGGTACTAAGTGTCAATCTAAAAAAACTTGTTGGGCTAGTTGGTAGAGCATTTCGAAAAGTTAATTCGAGCGCGAAAACTTGACACGATCACTCACACACGCACACACCCATGCATCAAACACACACAGCGCCCACTTCGAACTGATTTATTCATAGCTCGAAGGCTCGAATATATACAGGACACATTGTGCGCACCCACACCATAGAAGGCCAACAGCATACATTATCAAAACGTACAGTTAATCAATGTCATAGCCTTAGAGCGATAAACTGAAGTTCGCTTAGTAACAACGAAATCGAAGGGGCGCTTACACAGTGATCTTTATTTTTTTCAATGAAAAAGGCCTCTAACACTTCACGTGCAGTTTTACTTGCGCTTCTGCCTAGAATCTTCGTCTCAGAAAATCGTGCGTCACAACCACACGAGATGACATGCGCAACCAGGTGCGCATACTTGTCATCTCTTTTTGTTAATTTTTGGGCGTGTTCTCTTAATCGGTCATTAATACACCGTTCGGTTTGGCCAATGTTCACTTTTCCGCAGGATAAGGGTATGGAGTACACAACCCCTATGGAACACTTAACAAAGGCCCTCTCATGTTTCTTCTGGCAGCCGCGCTTCTTCCTATCGCACACACGTTGGCACAGTCTTCCGATTTTTTCTGGTGCGGAAAACACCATCGGTACGCCGTGCCTGGCCGCGACTTTCTTAAGGTTGTGCGAGACCTTATGAATATATGGTCTCACACATATATGTCCTTTAACCTGTTATACCCTGTGTCAATAATTGATGGACTTGTGCGCAACATCATTGAGGCCACATGCCAAGCAAGGAGGTGTGCCTTCTGCATACGCAAGGGTTTCCCTCCTGAGGAAGTTTGTGCCTTATTCGGAGGTGTTCAGCCATCCTGGAGACATGTCAGAAGGGTCTGCAAGATTCTCAAGGCGGAATTTTGGCGTCAGGTGCGTTTGTTTCATGACTGGCTCCGCGTGGTCCACTACAGTCTTCTTCCGCAATGGCAGGCTGCTCAGCACCTTCGATGGCTGAGGCAGCAACTGGGCGTACTCACGGAAGTGAGGTGGAAGCAGATCCTGAACCCACTGCTCGTGGTGTTTGATAAGCAAAGAAGGGAAGAACAGAAGCACATTGTGGTGCTACAGGATGCATACATTCCGGTAGAAATCGAGAGATGGCTTCGGAAGGGACCAAAGCTTGCCATTCCGCCTCGCATTTCTGCCCATGAACTTGTCGGACTAAACAGGGACTTGTGTGTGAAGGCCAGTCAAGACCGGGACAGATGCCTACAAGATGGTATGAACTGTTTATCGAACTGTGCACCGCAGAATCTAGATAGACCTAAAGTTAAAGGCTTGAATAACATCGTGTCGTTCTTTAAAAGCCACAAATTAACGTTAATGCTAGCCGACAAAGAAAATTGCTTTGTGGTCATGCCTGACGGAGCATACAAAGAAAAGGCTTTAGCGGCTATCAAGAAGAACTTCCGCCCAGTCAAATTGGGAGCGACTCGCGTTAGGTATAAGTTCGCTGATTTTTGCAAGAATGTGGGGCTTACAATGTTAGCTAAGGACATAAAGAACAGCAAAGAGAGAAACGTTTTTTTCTCGGCCAAGACACACAAACCGGATGTACCTTTTCGCACTATTGTTAGTGAAGGAGGGTCTTGGCAGATTAACGTTAGCTGATTTCTTCAGAGCAAGCTAAAGAATCTCGTGTTGAATGACCCCTTTCCATACGGAGGGCTCAAGTGATGTGCGCGACTTTTTGCAGGCTCGTGTTACTACAGGCAACGCCTTTTCAGTGGATGTTGTAGATCTGTATTATTCCGTGCCGCATGACAAGCTTCCAGCCTCTGTAAAATCCTGCATAGAAGAGAATGGTGACGTCGATTTTATCAATGACGCGGGCATTAATGTAGACAATTTTATTGCTTTTAGAATTTTATCTCAATGCAACTTTTTTGACGGCAAGGAATCTGCATTGGTTCCTGTGTCGCAAAGGTCCTTTGCGATATTTTTTTAGCGGATGTAGATAGGGACTTGGACAATGCTTTTAAAGGGGGCGGGGGTTTTAAAGTTTTTTAGGTACGTTGACAATTTTTTAATTCTTTTAGATAAACAGGGTGACTTTACATCGCCTGATTTTATTTTAAACGTTTTTATAAGACTAGGACGAGGGCTTTCCTTTACTGGTGAATTGCCTCAAGAAGCTTGTCTGCAGTTTTTAGACTCAAGCCTCACGTGGAACGATGAGCATCTTTGCTGGTCTTATCATCCTCGTGTTGAGAAACAGCTATTGCCGTACGATTCTGCCCACTCAAAGATTGTGAAGAGGGGCGTTGCGTCTCTTTGCTTGGAATCAGCGCTAAAGCGGTCGTGCCCACACAGCTTGAAACTTAGTTTCCTCAAAGAGGCTGCTGGTTTCCGTCGATCGGTCATTACGGCCGTTGCTTAATCACTTCTGCAGAAGTTTAAACGTGGAACACGGGAAGCGATGACTGCTACCCAGCCCTTAAGGATTAGGCCACAAGTTGTGCCATATATCCATAAAGTCTCGCACAACCCCAAGAAAGTCGCGGCCAGGCATGGCGTACTGATGGTGTTTTCCGCACCAGAAAAAATCGGAAGACTGTGCCAACGTGTGTGCGATAGGAAGAAGCGCGGCTGCCAGAAGAAACATTAGAGGGCCTTTGTTAGGTGTTCCATGGGGGTTGTGCACTCCATACCCTTATCTTGCGGAAAAGTGAACATTGGCCAAATCGAACGGTGTATTAATGACAGATTAAGGGAACACGCCCAAAAATTACCAAAAAGAGATGACAAGTATGTGCACCTGATTGCGCATGTTATCTCGTGTGGTTGTGACGCACGATTTTCTGAGACGAAGATTCTAGGCAGAAGCGCAAGTAAAACTGCACGTGAAGTGTTAGAGGCCTTTTTCATTGAAAAAAATAAAGATCGCTGTGTAAGCGCCACTTCAATTTCGTTGTTACCAAGCGAACTTCAGTTTAGCGCTCTGAGGCTATGACATTGATTAACTGTACGTTTGATAATGTATGCTGTTGGCCTTCTATGGTGTGTGTGCGCACAATGTGTCCTGTATATATTCAAGCCTTCGAGCTATGAATAAATCCGTTGGAAGTGGGCGCTGTGTGTGTTTGATGCATGGGTGTGTGCGTGTGAGAGTGATCATGTCAAGTTTTCGCGCTCGAATGAACTTTTCGAAGTGTCAATCACCTGCGGCACATACCCGCATACCAGCGGCACATACTCACCCAATGGTATGTGCCCCTGACTGGCGGGAAGTGTTTAAAGACGTACGCGACGGGATTCTGACCGTAGAGAGTTTTAGTACTGCGGAAGGGTGCTACGTACGCATCACGCAAGTGCCTTGCGTTACGTGGCGTCGTTGGCCACTAATCGGCTTTTAGTACGCCGTAGTACCCGCGTACGTAACGATCGTGAAGTGTGTTGCGCCATCTGGTAGATCAAAACAGAAGCACGTGTTGTTGACAGTCAATGTGAGCCAACCCAAGCGTTATAGCCAGATTAAGGCGATATTTTTAGCCACAGAGCCGGTCGGTGTTTGCCTTCGATGCCGCCATTTTGCAAAACGAAGTCTCGCGCTGTCGCGAATTTGTTCGAGAGCGGCGCGATCACCTCATACGTACGCACGCACGCATCTCATGTGTGCGTACGTAGCAGCTGCGTACGTAACGTGATACGTGCTCGTTGCGGTCTGCGCATGCGCACTACGCAAAACGTGGCGTCCTTACGTACGCAACGCCGCCACGTACGCAGCGTACGCAGTACTAAAACTCTCTATTATTCATGTCTTGACCAGCGTGTCATATTCGTCAAACCATGTTACCCTTCCATGCTAATTTTGCTTCACGCCAAGTTAAGGGGGGTGACCATGAGAGCACCCAAACGTAAGCGGATAGATAGATAGATAGATAGATAGATAGATAGATAGATAGATAGATAGATAGATAGATCGTTCAAAGGCGCCGAAAATAACTGAGATTGGCTCGCTTCTCACAAATGCCGACAACCGAGCGCTGAAGTACCATGCAGTTCGCATTTCTGTAATGCGATACTACGCGTGAGCGAGTGTGCAGGCAAGAAAGAACTTTACTATTTCTTTCTTGATTAGTTGGCAAACAACAGTATGCTTCTTTCGGGGCTAAAAAAGAGCACGCAACATGTAAAACATTCGTTACTTCACGTAAAATTGACAGTGCTCCGTCGCAGTTTCAACCACGTTGAACAAAATATGGCGGCGGGCTATATTCTCACGATACTTGCCCCGTTCCAGTTATTTTCCTGCAAACAACGACGCTACGGACATTTACCACTATAAACTGTTGCGGAGGGCCACGTATAGATATTCTTTACGGAGACAGACAATATGCGCATAAAATAGACAATTCAAAAGCTTGGCATAGCCTCGAAACACCAGTAAATGCTATATAGGAGTCGATAAGCTCTGTTTTGGCTTTATCCTGGCGCCAGTAGTGCGGCCTGCATCCCGCTTTTTTGTATATATTTAACTCAATTCGCGAGCACTTATAAGTATGTCGGGGTGGCAGAGCGTTTAATTATGCAGCGGGTAGAACAGCACCGTGTAATTATTTTCCCCGTCGCTCACGTTTTCGCCGTCTTTGTGCACCAAAGCGGCAAAGTTTGGGAGGGTGAAATAAAAGACAAAACATGGAATTGATAACTCAAGCGAAATTAACGTTGATGAGATGAGGCTTCTTTTTTCTAACTACAATGACTTTTTTGTTTCTCTCCAGAATCTTCAAATTTCGTCCAGATAGTAATAAGCCTGCCGAATAAACTCTGGACATTATCGAGCTTCGGAGGCTGTGTATGAATGCGCGCTTCTGGATCTGGGTTAGCCTCTTGGGCACCGCGGTAGGATTAGCCGACTTAATTAGCCGTTTCGCCGGGCACGTAACAATGAACTCCCAAGCTTCGCTTATCGCTTTGAGCCCGTGCCTCACCTGACGCTCGCAAACACCTTGAAATTGATGGTGCCTGCTCCTGTCACCTAGCCATAAGGTTAGGAATAACACTATGCTTTTCTAGATCTGAACAGTGCGGGTGGTATGATGTTTAGTGCTATGTTAGTTTAGCTCATTTATTGGTGAACTATTTTTTGATAGATATGCGGGGTTTAGCGTCCCAAAACCAATTTATGGTTATGAGAGATGCCGTAGTGGAGTTCTCCGGGAATTTCGACAAAATTAAAATTTTTAACGTGTACCCTTTGCGAGGAGCTAAGTAGGCTATGATAGTGTACCACTTGTTGTAAACAGTGGACTTTCGCTTATGTTCAACAAATGCCAGTGTTTAGTATCCCGTTTTTTTAAGGCGAAAGGCAGAACTAATCATGTGCCTCACGAAGGAAATCATACCAAGTTATATATTTTTTTTGTTCAGTTGTGTTCAAAACCACGCGTCGGCGACTTGCATTCCTCGTGTTCACAATGTTGGCGGTAACGCTAGCTCTGCAACATATACGGAGTCTTGAAATGGCGTCCCGCCGTTCGTATCGCTATGCGCGCAATTAATGGGGAGTTTTAGAATACCGTTTGCAAGCGCTGCGGGCGTTGCGGGCGCCATAAGAGTTTTAGAATAGCGTTTGCCCTGCAGCGAACCGCAACGCACGATCGCAGCGACACCGTAGCCTCGAAACCAGCGCTTGCAGGCCACATGTGGGCCGCCATCACCGCACGCAGTTTCGGACTCTCTTCGTGTGGTCCGCGAACGCGAACGCCGACTCACGTTACGACGGAGGCGCAGTGGCAGCGACCGCACCGCAAGGGCTCGCGGTGCGTTATTCTAAAACTTCCCAATGGCGAAGCACCATTGCAACGCTATACTACATGCGCTCACTTTGAGATCGCTCTGATGTGGCGGCGGCATTGCTTCGAGCCACAAAGAAGGAGCACGAAATAACAAATCTGACAGACGTACGATAGCCAAGTGGCAAACACGTCTATCGCATCTCAGGTGGGAAGCTCTCGCACGCACGTGTAAAGCAAGCAGCGCTACCTATCACGTAGCGTCGCATCACTACCATTGCCTGATCTAAGGCGGACCGATGGCTCTCGCCGAGAAACGCACGCATGCATTGCCATTGCAAAAAAAAATAAATGAGGCATTAGGGGGGGGGGGCGGAGGGATTGGACATATGAATGCGTTAAAAGGCAACAAGATAAAGGAGTCTTATCGCTTCTTTCACCAGAAATCAGCCAGCTGACGGGTCGACGAGCGAATTTATTGTCCAGTAACGAAAGCTACCAAAAAGGTGCAACTTTGGCGAGACGCTTGATAGAATGCTGCGTGACAGGCTTGTCTGTGGTCTGCGGGATGCTGGAGTTCGTCGTAATCTGCTAGCCAGGTACACGTTCGCGCTGCCGGAAACAGGAGGTGAGGCATGAGCGGCTGAGATGGCGGCACGCAACGTACAGCAGATGGGACGCACCGTACAGAACAGACCAATCATCGACGGCGTTAATTGAGTAGCGACAAAGATATATGACAGTTCTACAGAAGGCTGCAGCAAAGGCGGATGACACAGTCAAGCAACGAGAACCAGACCGGCTGCCTTTGCTGCGGAAGCGACTCGCAGAAGACCACGAAGCGGAGGTTACACCACCCTGCGTGTTGTAGTTACGGGAAGAAGAGACACGTGGCTTCAATGAGCAAATCCAAGTCACGTCAAAAAAAAGTATAGCTCACTGTGAGGAACGACGCTCGGATAAGGAGGACTACGGATAGTTCCTCTTACACCTTCGTGAGTCGACAGGATTCGCGGGGCCGTAATGGCGAGCGTTACAGTTTAAAGGGGTGCTCGTGAAGATGCATGTGAACCGGGGATCACCAGCGTCAATAGAGGCATGGCGAACTTGTACCCACTACCTTCGCCGTTCGTGCGTGCTCGAGAAGTCATCGCCACAGTTGAGTTGCTTCCTCGACAGACTACAAGTGAAAGGACAACTCCAAGTTACGGTCACCTACGCTGGAAAAACCGTCAACGCAACGCTGGTCGGGCTTGGCTGCTCACGCTCAATGCTGTGTGGGCGGGATAAAACAGTAGCATTGCAGCTGACCGAAGGGCCAGTGCTGAACGTGGACCTCAAGGACGGTAAGCCACCAACTGTCGAAAAAATTATCATTGCTGCTACGCTGGAAAAGAAGTATGTCGATATATTTTCCCCAGGGCTAAAGGATTAATTAAGGGTCATCTTGTTCAATTACAGTTGCGTGGGGGAACGTTACCGCGAATTCGTAAGGCCCGTTCAGCGCCATATGCTTCACGAGAATCTCTAAATGAAGATAAATGAAGAAATCTCAAGATTGCTTGACGCGGACATAATGACACAGCTCACAATAGCTTCAAATAGGCGGCGCCGCTCATTCCGGTTGTCAAGAAAGACGGCTCCATCCACCGGGGGTGATTTAAGACTGAAAGTAAACATGGCACGCCGCACCTAGCAATAATCCCTGCCAAAGATCAGGAATATATTTGCGAAGATTAGCGGAGGTGAAGTGTTGAGTAAAATAGACCTTTAAGACGCGTACGACTAGTTATCAATTGATGACGCGAAAAAGGTGTGGCTGGTAACTACGTCAAAAGAATTGCATTCCATCGATCGGCTACCGTTTTGCATTGCATCCACAATGGTGGTTTGCCGGAAGCGCATGAAAGCAATACTGCAGGGTCTACCGGGTCGAGAAGTAGGACGATGTGGTTTTCGCAGAAAAGAGGAAATTGCGACAAGGTGCGAGCGGTGTTCCAGCGGTCGAGATATGCCGGTGTTAAGCTTCACCCGCTCAAATGCAGATTACGTCAGCGAGAGGTTGAGTTGCTTGGTTGTCGCATTAGCGCAAATAGCCCGAGGCCAGTACTTAAACCACCGTGTCTCTCCTGCGAATGTCTCGACCTACTTGTGTAACAGAGGCATGGTTCCTTATTAAGGCGTGGTTCCGTATTAAAATGCACTTTTGGGCAACTTGGCTCCATTACTTATGTCATTACATGAATTTTTAAGAAGGAACGCACCTTGGCAACAAGAAGCAAAGCAAGAAAACGCATTGGAAGCAGTGAAATGGTTCATAAAGAAGTGGCTGGTTTTCAACCACTATTATCCAGCCTAGCCACTCGTCTTGGAAATTGACGCATTTTCGAGGGGTATAGAAGCATAATTGTACCACACACACACACACACACACACACACACACACACACACACACACACACACACACACCACACACACACACACACACACACACACACACACACACACACACACACACACACACACACACACACACACACACACACACACCACACACACACACACACACACACCACACACACACACACACACACACACACACACACACACACACACACACACACCACACACACACACACCACACACACACACACCACACACACACACACACACACACACACACACCACACACACACACACACACACACACACACACACACACACACACACACACACACACACACACACACACACACACACACACACACACACACACACACACACACACACACACACACACACACACCACACACACACACACACACCACACACACACACACACACACACACACACACACACACACACACACACACACACACACACACACACACACACAAAATGACGGCCTATACGAACCAACCGGGTTTCGATTTCACAGCCTCTCCTCAGCATAGCGAAATCGTGACCAGATTGAGCGCGAAGCCTTAGCGGTAGTAATCGGCGTGACAAAGTTCCGCGAGTACTTGCTGGGAAACAAATTTACCTGGACTGATTGTTGGCCTAGTTGGTAATTTCTCAATGACATACTTTGGGCGCGAAATATCGCAAAGGCAGAGCGAAGGAACACGAAATGACAAGCGCTTGTGCTTGTCGTGGTGTGTTTCTTTGCTGAGTGTGATATTTCGTGACCAAAGTGTGTCAACAAAAAAAACTACATTGTTTCACGGATCATAAAATACTACTGCACCCTTTTAGTCATAATAAGCCAATACAGTCTTTGGCAGCAGCAAGAGTACAGCGCTGGGCTCTTTGACTCTTTGGCTACAAGTATTCTCCGCAGTACGAACAGGCAAAGGACGTAATTGTGACGGACGGTTTGGGCCGTTTTCTCTAGCAAATGCCACACGACGACAACACAGTGCAGTCAATCACGAAAATGAACGAGAGTGCGAGCTGTTCACGGGCCGTCTAGACACAAGCCTGGTTTCGTTGCGCGATTTGGGCGAGTCGCCAGCGCGTGATTGTATGCTCAGGCCTTCTATGCGTTATATTCGGAAAGGCAGGCCGAGGAAACTGTCGTCAACTTGAGGAGGTTCACAGATTTTGTTTCAGAAGAGATCAGCGCTCGTGCAGACACCGTATTGTTTATTGGTGCTATCTGGCCGTATTACGTGCCACAGCTTGGAAATTAATGCTACCTCTCCTGCATGAAATGCATACATCCATGAATGTGATGCAAAATCTGGCTTGAGCACTTTTCTGGTTTCCCGGACTTGACAAAAAATATTATTCACGCTACGCAGTGCGCCGGCGAAACTGCAGCATGCCACGCGCGCAGCAGCCGATTCCGGGTCCGAGACATCTGAGCGATGGTCTTGAATTCACGTTGATTTTGCTGGACCAGTAGAAGGGCGAATTCTGATTATCGTAGTGGCTGCGCATTGCAAACGGATCAAGGTTGTAATAATAAAAATAACGAGCGCGAACAACACTTTCGAAGCCTGGCGAGGTATTTCCAGCAGATTTGGGTTGCCACGAACATTATTTCGGACAACGGTCCCCAGTTTGCAAGTAGACAGTTTCACCAATTTATGGAAGATAATGGCACATCGTACATCTTCGAACTGCGCCATACTACCACCAATACATTTGGCTGGTTGAGAGCGCTGTACGAACTGTAAAACAAGAGTTGAGAGAAAGCGTGCATAGGACCCTCGAAAGGCACCCGGTCCACTGGCTACTGCGTTGTCGGCGCCCCCCCCCCCCACTCTGAAACAGAGTTACCTGGCTTCTTGGTTTCGAAATTCGTTCACTGTTGAACAATGCCGGATCACGCCTCGCTACAGTGGTCTATAAGTGGTTAAGGTACTCGACTGCTGACCTGCAGGTCACGGGATCGAATGCCGGCTGCGGTAGCTGCGTTTTCACTGCAGGCGAAAAGGCTGTAGGCTCATGTACTCAGATATGGGTGCACGTTAAAGAACCTCACGTGGTCAGAATTTCCGGAGCCCTCCACTACAGTGTCTCTCATAATCATTTGGTGATTTCGGGATGTTTAACGTCGCACAATAATCAATCGCTCAATGTGTTGTGCTTTTTTATTGTTGCATACACAGCTTTGTTATTAGCTATTTTTTTGTCGTTATGAAACATATATTTTTTACGTGATTATTTTTTTTCGTGTTGCCCCCGGCCTGCAATAATGCCCTGGTGGCGCTGCAGGTACTCGTATAAATAAAATAAAAAGCCACTGTTGTGTCATGACCCTATACTGCTCCAGGAGTACTTCGGAGCAGACATTCGGCTGTAGAAGCCATAGCATGTAAGAACTATGGTATAGGCGCCAGCTGTAGACCCGCAGTGGTACAGACTACATGGGTCGCCTGCATAAGCCTGGTCAAGAGACAAAGAATTGTGTGAGCGCCATGAAGACACGTTAAGACACCTTCAAGAGGGACACGCACCAATATACTCGGACGAGGATGGCGCCGAAGGAAAAGAAGCGTCTGCACCAACAAACGTAAATGGCTGGCCTCGGGAGAGTCTTCCGGTTTTCAGCCCTATTCCCGCGTCATGGCAAAGCGTGAGACAGGACCAGCGAACATCGGAATCTCGGAAGATCATGAACCAGGTACTGCCAATGCGAGACCCCCGGCAAATCTAGTTCCAAGATCTTAAGTGTGTCTGAGAGGGAAAAGAAGAGAAAAGTGAGCCCCGCCACTGCCTGCATCAGGGTGCGATACCTCAACAGTAGCTCACGAGGGATGGGGGTGAGGAAGGATTAAAAGGATAGAAGTAAAGGTATATATATAGAGAGAGGACTCTACGCTGGGACAGGAAGCGAGGACATATCGAGGAGATAGGAAAGATGAATACACGGTCACAGGAGTCTGAGGACGGGGCACCACTTGCGAGAGCTCTTCTCGGCGTCAGGAGATGGCGTAGGGCAAGTCCAGTAGGTCAGAGCTACGCTGTCATCGGAGATCGGCGTCAGGAGATGACGTAGGGCCAGCCCAGTCAGCCAGAGCTACGCTGACGTCGGAGATCGCAAGGGTACAACAGGTTGGCACGGAATCCAGCGAGCGAGTTCCTACCCAGCGTCGTAAGGTGCCACACCGTTTCTAGATGCTCCGCCGCCCCTTATGAGAGAGGAATCGATGTGATGTCCGCAAACGCTGCGAGCGCGTGCATGTGAGTGACATGACGTCATAGCGGAAGTTGACCACCTAAACGACTAACGCAATGCACCTGTGTTCATTACTGTCCCGTATTCCTGTTACCTCATACATCTTTCTTCCTACTACCTGTGGTAAAGCACAACGGAGATGGCCGTCACCGCATCTTGAACGTTGTCGTTCTTCTGGTGACACCTGAACGAAAATCAAGGATCATTGTTCTACCATTACCGAGCACTTGTACACAATTTCATCGCCAAGCTGCCCAGGGATTGCGACAAACCTGGCCTCTATCATCGGCTATATTTGGGCTAGCTGTGCCCCTACACAAAAACGACGAAAAAAACAGAGCAGAGGGGCCGGAAAGGCTTTATTGCAGTTCGCGTAAGCAGAGAAATGAAGAGAGTTGTCTTTGGCGAGCGGCCCAGAAACGGTGGTGATTGCGAGAGGTGACGACGGTCACATCAATTTAAGCTTTGTGATTACAGCCTTTTATGCCGCGCGCCTTTAAATTAATGAATGAATGTGTATAATGAATATCTACAATATAACTGCGGCTGTTGAACTTATACGTTATCGTAAAGCATAAAAAGTCACCAAAGAGAACAGAACTTTGGCTTGGTCGCCGTTCAGTCAAAAAATTACAGCGTACCGACGAAGTGAATTATGATGAGTGAAGCGAAGCGTCCGCGCGTTGGTCCGTCCATGCATGCGTGCGTGTGTCCGTGCGTCCGTCTCCCCGTCCGTCCATGCTTCTGTCTTTCCGTTGCTCCTATCACAATAGAGCACGCATTGGATGGACGGACGGTTCGCCCCGCTTATCATCATACACTCCGTGGGTATGCTGGCTACGCAGGACGGAAGGACAACTGGCCCGGTGGTGATATAAAGCGCTTGATTCATTGATATGTGGAGTTTAACTTCCCAAAACCACCGTATGAATGTGAGAGACGCCATAGTGGAGGGCTCCGGAAATTTCGACCACCTGGGGTTCTTTAACGTTCAGCCAAATCTGAGCACACGGGCCGACAACATTTTCGCCTCCATTGGAAATGCAGCTACCGCAGCCAGTATTCGATCCCGTGACCTGCGGGTCAGCAGCCGAGTACCAGCCACTAGACCACCGCGGCGGGGGTTATAAGGAGCTTCGTCTCTTATGTACTGGGTACCCCATCTATGTTTAGCCAAAGTTTAAAAATATGATGAGACACGCAATTACGACACGACCAAATGCTTGTTGCTGACCGTTGACTGGAGCTAGTCAGATAGTTTTTCGTGTTCTAAAATTATGTATACTAGATAAGACCCTACCTTTTGAAGGAACAAAGATGGATAAAATGTTTCATTGAAGTTGTATATCGCATTGCAAAACGTCCAATTAGACAGTCTCGGACATTATATCTGCTAACCATTATTGTTAACAAACAAACAAACCCGCCGGTGTACCTACGCGCCCCGTGATTCTGGCGCTCTCTAACGTTCCGCGTACGAACGATACGTTTCCCTCACACCGGTTCATGACAGCGATGAGAAGTCACAGCGGTTATCACTTTTGTGGCCGATAGCAAAAGGTGTTCTTCGCAAAGCCACCACTATCTGGCGGCCCTGTCGAGACAGCCCAATAGGGCAAATGCTCGTTCGTACGTGAAAGGTTAGGGAGCAGTAGAATCATCGTGCGCACTGCAGCGCAAGCGGGTTTGTCACAAGGTATTTTTTGTATTTTGGGGGCATTCGTAGTCAGAAAAAATACTAATTATTAACAGATATAATGGTCAAAACGGTCTGATTGGACTTTTTGCAAACCGATCTACAACTTTATCAGTGAAATATTTCATCCATCTTCGTTCCTCCAAATCTTAGTTAATGAAACAGACCTAATTAAAGTATATTGAAAACACTAAAATAGTCAAATTTCAGGCAATGGTCGGCAACATGCATTTTGTTCCGTCATAATTGCGTGGGTCGGCATATTTTGAAACTCTGGCTAAATATCGCTTAGGCACCCTGTATATGCTTCGTGGCTCTGCGTAGGCCATGCGTGCCCATGATGTCTTTAGTTTCGTTTATTATATACGTTGCTTACGCAAGCAAGAATGTTGTATCAAAATGCGTGTAGTATGAAGTAACAAACAATGATACCATAAAAGGTATGGGGGAGGTTAACTGTAATATTTTTAATGAAAATGCGAAGAACTGAAACTTGGACGAAAAGATACCTTATTGATGGCATGGATCACACCTGCCGCCTTTGAATAACGCCTCCAATGTTCTACCACTGAGCTATGATGGCGGCCATCTCTTTGTCGAGTTTATGGGGTATATATGTGCTTTAAAAGTGCGAGTGTTAATCAGATTACCGTGAGTGTGGAACTTTTCTGTTGCTTGTTGGCGTCACGTAGCACATGATCTCATTAGGACGCTGTAGCTGACCAATATTTTCCTGCTTAGTACGTGCAGGCATCAAGCCTGGCAGAACGTGACCGTTGCCATGAATGAAAAAAAAAAGCTTTATATTTAAGGGCTCCTTCTCTTTATAAGAGCCATGTGACTTTTTGTTGACTCTTAAAGAGTACCCTGACTCGTTTTTATTAGTTCTGGCATGATGAAAGAGTACTTGAGGTGAGTAAATGCCACTTAGCGAGCGCTTGGCGCGTAGGGACAGATTATGTTCTCGTTTGCGGCAGGCCGATAGATGGCTTATGGCTCGCCAAACTGAGGACTGTGGCGAGCTGCTGGCGAATTCCGCAAGCACCCTCGGCACGTGGACGACGGTTTCTTAATCTGAGAAAACAGGGTTATCGCGCGATAACAACCACGCGACACGCACAAAGTGACGCCGTGAAAAAGGGGGTGATAAGGGAGGAGGTTGACAGTGCGGCGAAAGCGTTGCGGTGACGATAAATGAGCGCCGCTACTTTCCCACGTACTGTGTTTTGAAACATTAAGAGAGAGGAGGGGAGCCGGGGAAAAGCTTTTGGCGCCATCTCTCGGGCTCAGTGCGAAGCAGAACATTATCGGGCACTGGATAGTTCCGGCGTTCGCTCACGTAAAGTATTTTTGCGCCATGTTTTTTTTTTTCTTGCCCTCTATATGACTCTCGTTAAAGAGGCATGTCTACACGTTATTTATAGTGTCATGCTAGATTATGTCACATGATTTAAGTGGTATTGCTGCCACTTGGGTGCTTAAGAGTGTTTATAAAGATGTGTGCACTATTTCTTGAAATCTATATTTACGTCCTAGTCAGTATGACCTTGATTTTCTTTTCAATTGCAATGTTTACTCTAACTTGATGTATAACTTGTTAACATTGTTTTCGCTGTGCTCCCTTTTTGTGCCCCTCATGCTTGGTGTACGGACTGCAGTATAAACTAAATAAATAAAACTCCCTTTGTTGGTACAATACTCTCTCCTGAGAGTCATGCGATCCACAAGAGAGTTATAGTGCCTCTTCAAAAAAAGAACGATGTACGTGGCTAGTCAGGGCTACGCGAATAGAGCAAAACAAACTTTTTTGTTGTTGAAGTGTAACTGGTCAGAACCAGTGAGGATGTAAACAAAAATGCTCCTTGAACACAACCTACGCATTTCGCAGGTAGGCCTGCGTGGATCTTCGTCCTGAGTACTTCTGTACTTCCGGTTTCGGTTTTCAACATACGCGACTGCTAAAAGGAGACAGACACGTGTGATTGAGTTCGAACAGGCTTTATTTACACGCTGGAAGCAACGTTTGTTTCATCTTTCTCAAATGTAGTCGCGGTCGGCGATTATTGTCACTGAAGCGATGCACAATATAAACCACCAGAGTCCATTGAGAATGACACAAGAGCACAAAACCTACACTGCGACTTCACGACAGCCAAAAGAAACGTCGATGCAAGCTCGGTAAATCACGTCAAAATAATCACGTTTGAAGTCACACATAATCACAGACGTAGTGCTCACACTGAAACAGGTCTAGCCTTTGTTTTTTTTACAACATAAAAACAGTATGCATTTGCATCGACATGACTCGTAGTCAAAGTAAACAGAAATAAGAGTTTAACTGAGGCGTCATGCACATTGAGAGCAACGATATCTACCCATCGAGTTCGACATAGCCTACTACGTTACGGTCGAACATTTCTCCACAAGTGTGCTTCACTGCAACGTCACAACCCATTTCATAAAGCGGAAGGAAGCAGCCTGCGCTTTCAATAAACGTATTCGAATGATTTATGCATCCGCGGATCACCGACCACTCACAAGTTTTTCTATGTGGCTGTCGTGCCACCCGAGCTAATCACAGAGGCCTTGTAGAGTCGAGGGCATCGTTGCGATCTGCTGTCAGATGCCGCAGTGATCCTCGAAGTCCTCTAGAAAATTAGCTTTGAGGGTCAACTTGCTCAATAATAAAGTATCCTGACTGATAATACTCCCATAACTTAAAGTCTGACATCCTATGTGATTTTTAACTTACACCGTTGCTTCTTTTTTTTTGCAAAATTTCTACATTTTGGTAAGCTTTACTACATCCGAGCCAACGCTGCTTTTTCGGTTCACTAGGTTCAAAGTAGGCTTAGCTCCTCATAGAACACCCTGTCTATAGGCGCAAGCGCCGTTGAAAAACAAAAGAAAAACGAGCTTTCAGCATTCCAAGTTGGCCTTTGTTAACTGGATTTATAAAATGTCAGCCGACGTATAAACGTTATCACTAGGGCCACACGTGGAAATTTTTAAGTAACGCTTTTTCCGATATCATTTAGCTGCCCATCGCAGTGAAAGGCCATTGCAGTTGGCTGTATGATATCGGAATTTTACTGGACAGGTTGCCCCTGAATCGGGGAATCATTTGGCTATCTATAACCTTAGTAGTTCCATATTTTTTTGGCAAACTTTTGCTTTGATGACAAAAACAACATGACGGGCCCATAAATTCGTCTAGCATACAGGACACAACTAATGCAGCTTTCCGCTAGCTCTGATGTTTGTGGTCAAATGCATTAGCATGCATACCGGCTCATAACAAAAAGCAGGCTTTTGTTTGTTTTTTTCGGCATGGCTGAAGCAACCGTGTGGTGCGACAACTCGCGTGCAGAATGCCAGTGCAACAAGGGACGGCATAAAGTTACGTGGGCGTGGCCACCCCTCCTAAAAATCTTTCGCCTGCCTACCATCAACCGACCTTCCTTCAACGAGCATAGCGTCAAAACAACGCAACTAATTGGATGCGCCTCCCTATCGAATAACTGACTTGCGTGACTGTCCCCCCTTCCCCACCACCCATACTAAAAGAATCCTAGCGCCGTCCCTAGTGTCGTGGCCTACTGAAGAGATTTAGGATAGCGAATGCTTCTTCAAAAGAAATAACACATAAACAGGCACAGCCATTGCAGACACGAACATCAAACAGCTACATAACGAACGTAACAAAGTTCAAGAGATAAAAAAATCACATTGAAAGCTCGATAAGGAGGCGATTATTTCGCCTTTACAAGCACATAGATCACATTACGTGGTTTTGTATACGAATTCGCAGACACCATGACAGACTCAATCACCACTACATGAAATAACGTAACACTTCTGAACAAAGCATGCAAATTTTATTTGATTTCACACTTGCTCTTCAGTCGCACCTCCAGCTCAACCACTGCCCAGTTTCATTAAACTTAATTCGGCTGAATGTTACAAAAATGTAACATGGCATCACGCTAAGAACATTCGTTCAACGAAAAAGCTGTATATATATATATATATATATATATATATATATATATATATATATATATATATATATATATATATATATATATATATATATATATATATATATATTCAAGTTTTATTTTTCTAGAGTTGCATTTGCGTCAGACCTTGAAATAACTAACAGAAGCTGCCATTTCAGTAAGTAGATCACGCGGAAGGGCAAATCGACATGGACATGTTTGAGTTACCGAATAAGGCACCCTATAAGAGGACTGAAGTAATGGTTGTAACCTCGTCAGTTTGCATCCCGCTAAACTTTGCTGTAGCGAGCTTTGTGATAATACGCAGAATTAAATCAATAACATTTCGCATGCCAATAGGTGCGATTTCTTTTTTTCGAACTACGCTTTCAATAATGGCAAGCTATGAGAGATGCACGCAAATTTTCGTTCTACCTATATAATAGCCACTCACGCACCAGTGTGAGTGAAATGGGCAGAGTACTAAATTCGTTATCAAGCTGCGCACATAGTTCGAATCCCAGCGGCGGAGGAGACTTTAGTATATACAACAATGCAAAATCCAAAATAATGCTCGAACCTCTGATTACATGCACAAGAGAATATATACCAGATTGTTACATTTTTTTTGTCCAACAAGCTGGGTCTGTAATGAGAGATTACTATATAGTTGCCAAAAGACAAATATTTGCCGTAGCGTCAACTACCACCTTATAATTAAGGGCGTGGTTCGAGTTTAAGTGCGACTTGAGAGCAAAGACGACGGGAAAATGCTAATTGAAATGAAATGAAGAAACACTTCATGTAGGCACCTTGTGAAAAGCGTTGTCATTGTTTTGCTTGACACCTCGAGAAATTTTCGCAAGAAGGGCGTCATCAAGTGATGCTGCAATGCGGGTACACCGCAAAAGAACAATTGTGACGAGTGAGCCGTCGGCAGTGGGTTGGTTAAATCGGATGGATGTCTGTCGTGTAACGCATAGAGTGTAGGATACGATATTGGAGGGAACTCTGGCGCTGCGATCGTTCGCCCAGCATAAAAATGATGAGTAGCACACGGTATAACCTTCATTCTAGCGGCTTCAAACACAATTGTGGCTTGATTTGTTGTGTTTTGGTGTTTGCTTCGGCTTAAATTACGGATCATTGCGAACTTGTGCAACAAATCTGAATCAGTGAGCCTAAAAAGGTTAAGGCGGAGTGGTGGAACTGCTGAACTCTGTTTTGACCTAAGGCGGCTCCATATCAGACGAAGCCTAAAGAATGACGCATAGACAAAGCTTTCTACTTGCGATCATTCCCACGCTGGCTGAAGTGCCACGCATCGCATCTTCCACTAGTGGCAAATTTCCCTCTAATATATCATTATAAAACTGTGGAGCGTATAGCTCTCCCGATCGCTCAGCATGACTGATTACTCTGTCACAGCATTCTTTTCCAACCTCGACAAGCGTGATTGGATGATGATAGGAGAGACGCTGTGCTCCGATCTTTATTTACTCATTTAGATTCGTGAGCACAACAATTTACAAAGCCCTTGAGCTGGCTTGCCTTCATCTAGAAATTGATTAGATGAATGGTTGTTGAATCATGGCCTCCGAGATTGCGGGCGCGCGGCATGGCGCCTGCAATCTCGGTCTAGGAGTTCACAGTATTAAACGATTTCACTCGGCGCTTGGTATACGTACTACAAGCAATTTAGATGCGACAATGTAAGGCATGACAACACAGAGACGGAACGAAGGAAGGGAAGTATGTGGTTTAAAAACGTGGCTATCGGTCGCAAAGGTTATGGTAGTTCATTGATAGGGGAGGGGGGGGGGCTATAAACATTCAGCACAAATGCCACGGTTACATGAGGCTAAGAATTTGCTCTATGCCTAATTTCAAGTACCAGGAAAGAATATACCATCATATCTGGTAGGAAAATGTTTAGAGGTATAGTATATTCTACGGAGGAAAAGCACAATAATTGCTTTTTCAGGGACAGGAAAGGCGGCTCTATCTGCCTTACGAGGTAAGAGAGGTTCTAAATGTCTTGAGGACAATACAAACACGCTTGCTATTGAAAAGAAAAACAAAGTAGGTGTGGTTTGTCAATTTTCAGCGATTTTCGCCATGCGTGAATGACACGTACCCTTCATGAATACCAGCAATTGGTTGTCTCTCTTAGGCAAATACTAGTAACGAATTCCTGCACTAAGCTACGTACTCCTATTTGTGCACCCGAACCAATTGCCCTCGCAACGCTATTTTGTTACGCCGTCTGTAAGTTGAAAAGGGTGGTGTTCTCAACCTTACACTTGCTTTGCACTGAAGTTGTAACGCTGTATTAGCGTCTCGTTCCCTGTTCCACGCTAAGTCGTGTGTTTCACCGTGGATACGGGTGTCAGTGACACAGGCAGGTGCTGTATGACCATTAAAAATGTTCTAATTGAATTCTGAAACAAGCATGCGTGTTTTGTGAGTGTTAAAGGCTTAAGGGGCTACGTCGGTGGCACCATACGCCATACTTGGGTGGTGTTTGGCTGGACGTTAGTCACAATAGACGAACGTCGTTTCCAAGAACCGACGTTACCTTGTTCGAGCGAAGATGCCACATCATCACCTCATCAAAATGTCGCACAGCGTCAACATTTGAGACAGGAGTGTGAGGACGTCAAAATGTGGAGTCATGCAATTACGTGACGTCATCATAACGTCATCACATGACATCATCGCTTGTTGGGAGGTAGGCTGATCATAGGCAGTGCCAAATCTCATGAGGTACAGAAAGCTTGCAACCTCTCCGATTCTGGTTACAGTGCAAGAATACGTGAGGTGCTAAACGCTTCCAGAGGGGCGAGTGAATAATCAATGGCGAGAAGAAAGAGAAGTCAGCCTTCGTCTTGGAATTGTTTTAGACGAGTGGAGAAAGGACTGTGTGATTTCTTTCACTTCTGCGTGAAACGACTCGTATGCAGAACATCCGAATGTTCCGGCCGAATGCGCAATGTCTGATAAGTGGAACTTCATTGCGGTGAGTTGTAAACGTTATCGTTAAAAAGCAGGAGCTCGACAAGAGTGGTCACGCGTCAAACTGTTCTCACACGAGTCACATCTGCACAGTTCATAGTCCTGAGCATGCGCATTGTTACTGCTGTTCTGCGTTATTAGAATGTCTTTTTCACACGAAGACACGGGGTCTCCGCTGTAGTGGTTGTTTAGTAGAGCAGTAATTGGTCGACCTTGTGACTCGGGCTATCGCCAGAGTCGTAGCTCTATCTGTTGTCTCATGCTGATAACAGGGTGCTTGCTCTTTGCTAGTGGCGACTTTTTCTTGTTTTCAACGTGGACGATCCCAAGAATCTTGGCGACGTGGAGTCGAAGTTCATCGCAGTGATGTTTTTCCGAACAAAGTTCGATTCTTTTTTCGTGCGATTAGGCCTCCAAATCACCGTGATCAGCACCACGTTTTGTCTGACATCGTGGACTGTAAAGCTTCTAACGGTGGGTAATACAATCTACTCTATAGTTTCAGTTTGCATCGGTGTCAATGAGAGATCTAGTCATGACCTCAAGCTCGTCCTGACATAGTGGCGTGGCACCAGCGTCAGTGATCATGCATCAGTGGTCACTGTGAGAAGACCAGGTTTCATCGCAAGTTAAGCCTGTAGCTGCAGCGTCGCGCGCAATGCACTTCCGCGAGGGTACGTCCTTGATCTGAAGAGAGCATCAGGCCTGCAGCTGAGGCCGTGTCCTATCGAGCTCTGTGCCTAATGGCAGAAACTTCGAGGGTGGTTGGAAGTGGGGAGCTTGTGCCCGGTTCTGCCTGACCAGGTTGAAGCCCTGCTGGTGGCGATTTCCATACTCTCAAGTTTAGCACCGACAGCGATGGTTTTATTAGCGGAATGTTCACATCACCATACCGTTCTTATATGACGAAATTGGATGGTTATTGCACGTCCAACTTATGGGACAAATTTCGAGCTGAAAATCGCACCAGTTTAGCTCGGACTGGCGGCAATGCTGCTCAAGGTTTCACTCGGGCGTACTCTTGACAAGTGGTTCGTTGTCACCTGTAGGCGTGAAGCAGTCCGTCGGTATTGGCTCACAGCCGAAAAGTGTTCATCCCAATCACGCAAGGAAGTGAAGCGGGTTCCTTAATTTTTTGCGATGAGTTGTCAAGTATCTCAACACTGAGGACGACACTTTCACAGTCATTGGCACTGTACTCGAGTCGGAATGACGAGTTCATTTTAAGAAAAAAAAGCACTAGCGAGGACTTCCATGCAGCTATGACACTGCACAGCTGTTCCTCTTGAGCAGCGTCTTGTCCTTCATGGTCGGACTGGTCGGGTATACAGGTAGCGAGCGACGTCTCTTGTTCACCACGGCCGGGTTCAGGTCGTACGGGATCTTGGCCTGCACCAGGAGTTCCCTGAAGATTCCCAGCACGTTGACGTTCTCCTTGGCCGAGGACTCGACGAACCCGTGCTCCCAGTCGATGGAGATGATGGTCTCGGCGACTTCACGTCGAACGCGGCGCATGGCGGCCGGCAGGTCGCACTTGTTGCCCACCACGACTACGGGCGCCTTGGCCGAGCGGAGCTCCACGATCTGGTCGTGGATGCGCCGGGCCTCCTCGAACGACTCCGGGTCGTCTATTGCGTAGACGAGCACGAACGCGTCGGCCGTGGTGATGGCCAGCCGCCTCATGGCTGGAAACGGGTAGCTGCCGCTCGTGTCCACGATGTCCAAGGTCAGCGAGGCGCCGTTCACCTCGTACTCTCCCGTGTGGAACTGCGTGAGGGAGAAAGCAAGAAAGGAAGACGATTGGTGATGAGTTTGGGGATGCCCTTAGGGGGTACACGCCATCAAAATTGGTTAGTCATCAACATCATCAATATTTCGTAACTGAATGAAATGCTGTAAATAGTAAATGCCTGCACACATACATTTGCTTTTGTGAATGGCGCTTTTTTTTATACAGCTGACGCACTTCTTGAAAACATTTCGGGAACCCTTGTGCTATCAGTGAAATGCCTTGCCAAGCTTGGCGTGTAAGTGCTTGACGCGATACCTTTCTTCCTTTCCTTTTTGTCTTTCTCATTACCCAATTCTCTTCATAATATTTTGTTTGCTCAGTACCGGCAGTCGCACATCTCATGCACGTTCTGAGAAGCGTGACACGTTTGCTGTTATAGGCAACAACGATGCTCATGCGTTGCTATCGAGATAACGTTGAATTGTTGCCCCATGGAATGCCAAATCACGCCATTAAAAAAATTGGATTGCCCTACCAGAAGTGGCTCATCACCGACAAGACTGCGATTAAGAGACCACCATTTCTTGGAAAACGGTCCATACTATTACACGTGTAAACGGCGCACCTTTGTTGGCTATACATCTCTGTAAGCTCATCGGATTTTTTTTTTCTGCGTGCGATGGAGCACACAGAATATGTCACTTATAGAAGACTTGCTGCAATCATTGCTGCATATTTTCTTTTTGTTTTGTTTAAGGGACGGCTTACTGCTTTACCATAGTTGAGTACAAAGTACTCGCAATCGTGAAACACTTTTTCTAAAACCCATTCGTTTGAAATTGATGATTGATGAAATTTCCATCAATGTGGTGTGTTTGCATTAACTCCCGTAAATATCGCATGCCCATTTGCGCGCCACTTTACACGCTACCTCTCCCTGTGAGATCCTTCGTGTTGTTTACCAAACATATCGTGTCACGGAGTTCAGGGTACAAGCGTGCGAGTACACTTGGCAATTCATTCATCAAACGCCTTTGCTTATTGCATTCAAGTGCGATTTGTGTCAAAACACATGCGAAGCTTTCAGAGCAATCATGATGATTTAGTATATGTTGACTCAGCCTAGCTTCCTATGCGCATCTGTTGGCCGAGTGACGCGCGACTGTTTATCATGCTCTGTAGGTAGACACGGCCACAGCTGTTCTCCGTCGCCTCGCTTCGATAAAGGACGCACGGGTTTCGTCGAAGCACGGCAAACGTTAGGCTGGGGACTAGTGTCAATATAACTCTTCTCGAAAGGTGTCCCGCTTGGAATGGCGGAATGGTTGCAGTGGCGTGATGTAAAGGATATTTGGGCGTCGCCCATGACCGTATACACTACATTGAACTTAAAAAATCATGAAAGAGCGCTGCAATGTAATGCTCTTTTTATTGGCAATTTGCAAATGTGGTCCAAAAGCTGGGTCAATAAATACTTGAAAGAAAGTGAAGTCCGACTTGAAACAAACATTATTAACAACAAAATGTCTTACACATATCGCCACCTATGCATGTGACCGTATACCCTCAAACAATCGGTTTCTAACTCTCACAGACCCTTGTAAACGACCGGTGGTGCGCCGCGGTTATATATAAACACCACCAAATAAATGCGGACGGTACTGCGTTACATTTAAAGCACAGACACACTCCTGTCCTTTTCTACCTTAACCGAAGAGACACATTTGCCAGGGTATTCAATGTACAAGTGGAGTAGACTTGCAGAGCTAGATCGTGAAAACAGAGATTATGATTTACTACATGGTTTGTATCCATATAGGCAGTTGACCAAGAATCATGCTTATATATGAACTTTTGAATAATTCTTATTCAGGTGTGATAACGTTAGAACATACACAAGGGAAACTGCGATATTGCGCAATTGCGCAGTCAGTACAGGTTACTCAAAAGTTGACATTCAGAGCGCTGTAGTCTTTTGCATTCTTCGCTGCCTGGACTCTAAATTGTGCTCTTCAACTCCTCGGAAAATCAACGAACCACCCCAAAAGAGCGAGCTCCTTATACTAACGGAGTGAAAACGGAAACCACACCCGTCAACCGTTGTCGCAACCGCTCTCGCTCTATTTCGACAACGGTGCGAATAACCTTCAGCTGTCCTAATTGACAAGAAGCGGCGCCATCAGTCTGTCTCATTTGTGGAATTGAAACGCTCCTCGGCAATGATCCCCCGAAGCAAACGAGTCGTTGACGCTATACGAAGTTGTCAGTTCAACAAAATATCAGCCTTACAACCCTCTTCATTTCCTATTCCCCAACTGACTTCTTTTTTTTTTTGATTATTCGTCATCTCTTTTCGAAGCTCGTCAATCATGCCCATCAATAAGCACTCGGGGAGAAAATGAAGCTCCCCTTCTCCCTACGCATTTCAATCAACCTTGCAGACTTCGTTTCTGAAAAAGTGCAATCCTTTGAATATTTTTTTTGCACTTCTCAAAGTCACATTCAATTAGCTTCCCTCTTTGTTTCCCGATCCATTTCCTTCACAGATTTTCTTTGCCTACTTCTCATTTAGGTGTGTGAAAAGGAACATCTTCACATAATGCATTCACCTCCTACCGTGAATTCTAGTCATTTCGGCCAAATTTAAAAAAAAAGTGTGACATTTCCACCTTTTCCTTATCCCTAAAGTCATTTTCAAGTCACTTTTATCCTTTAGGTTCTTCGTCAATTGTTTCTGATGGCTCCCGTTCTTTCTAATTTAGTTTTTTTCATTAAAGTAATCATTTAGCATTCTGCTTTCAGTCCTTATTATTGTTTTAGTGCACTTTCGTGAAAATCGCTGGCTAGATTTAGAAAAACTTGAGATCTCTAGAAATCTCCTGAACTGCGAAATCCATATCAGTTGATTTTCGCTCTTCCTGCAAAAGCTTCCTGCTGTTTCTCATTAAGTCGCATCTACATTGTCCTGTTTTTCTGTATTTCTTTGCGTTTCTTATTATTATTAAAACCTGCACGCTCAGCCTGCCATATTTATTGTCTCGCGCATTTTGAGAAGTCTTTTGAGAAAACAAGTTTGATATTTGGCCGTCTCATGAATCCTTAATACCATATTCAGTCAGCCTCCCTATTTATTTTCCCATCAACTCCAGCTGCTAATTCGAAGCTTTGTTTTCCGGTTCTTTTTACTCTTTCTTCTCATCTGTTTATTAACTTTTTTTGTTTAGCAGCCTTTTTTATAGTTGTAATTTTATAGCTATCCGTCTAAACGGTTTATGTTCTGTGCGCGCCAAAGTGCCGTTGTGTAAGTGGAAAATCGAGCAGCACCAAGGCACGACTAAGCTTTTTACAGCAAGAGCTGTTATGAGATCACAACTCCGGTCACACGTGGCGCCGTAGTTGTCCGCCACCGCTTCCGTCGGTGTCCGTCACCACTTCGCACGAATTGAAACCTGGTCCGCTGCGTGCCAGCCCAGTATTCTACCACTGAGCCACGCCGGCCACCGAACCAACTTGCCTTAGGCAGGCTTGATGTAGGGAAAGGAATCGCGTTAATATGAGTAATAAAGCGTTTTGGAACAACGAAAGAACAACCAGGCGTCAGACAATGTGAACAGCGTAACGAATGGGTCGTCCTATGCTCCAACCCATTACAAAAAAAGCTTGTTCTTAATCCCGTAGTAACTGTCGCGCATACCTACTTCAGGCATAATTGCTCATCGTCATCAGCCACTGCGTGCACAATTGGCACAAAATTCCTTGCAAGCGTTTAGCGGATACCATGCTTCTCAGAAGAATGACGCAAGATAGCATAGAGAATGCCGGCCTACTAACCAACAGCTTATTATAAATGCCCTAGTGGGTACCAAGCAAGTGTGCTTGCAGTAGTTAACCAATGAGTGTTTTGAAAAGGCTCTGAAAGGGCGCTCTTCTAGTTTTCGCTGTGACTGTGCGGCGCCTTCCGCGCAGGCCTGGCGTTCTTTCTTTTCCCCATACAGCCGTGAACTTGCCAAAACATGTTGAGTTCGGCTAGTTAGTGCATGTTCATGTGTACAAGTTTGATTAAGGTGTTCTGCAGACTCATGCTGTCTTGTTGTATTCGACCATGTTCGGAGCGCGTCAGCGAACTTTCAGATGACCACGCATATGTGCTCGCATTTTTCTTGTATCATTATTTCCTACGGTATTCGTCCACCTTTGTCATGTGCCCTAAATACTTGAAGAACTAAGCCTGCTTCAAGATATACACTAAGCGCCACGGAACTTTTTATTGCGATAGCAATTATATGCCCACTCTCGGCTGGATTTTGCCGCTGGCGTCGGCGTCGATGTCATGCACTGTATACCCAAACGTATATATATATATATATATATATATATATATATATACATATATATATATATGTATATATATATATATGAAAGCGCAAGAAAGAAAATGAATCCAGAAAGAAAACTCTGGCGCGCGGAATCGAGCGTGGGACACCTGCGTCGTGAAAGCGGGGCTTTAACCACTGAGCCATTCCGCAGCACGTCCTACGCCACCCAAACGGCAAGCTACTTATATCTATCACTTACCGCTGCCCACGAGCATCTCGGGGGGAAGGGGGGGATTGTGTTGTCAGCATTACCAGCAAGATGGCGCAATGAGCGCGCGTCGCCACATCGAAGGTGGCGCCCACTCTAATCTCCTACGTGTACTTTTCCCGGCTTAGAGAAGGGAAGCGACCCTCCCTCACGCGCCCTTATCTCGCGGCGGAGAGGAGGGAAAGGTCGTACGGCTTGGCTGGCCTCGGGCTTTACCTGGAACGATTCTGCTGTAGTTACCGGGTACAAAAAGGTCACTTCAATCATAGCAGTCTCCGTTTGCGAAAAGCGCGCGCTTTTGAGACTCAGCGAAGTAATAAATGAGACCCTTATTCACGTGCATCCGTGCCTGTGAGTACGTTTTGTGGGTCATTTGTGCGTGAGGAACACGGGGCATGTTTCGATCTGCTTTCCATTTTGCGCGTGACCTTTCAATTTGTGGCTATCGCGTTCATTGCTTCGCCTTTCCGACAAAGCAGTGACTTCATTTTTCTCACCCGAGAAAAAAAAAGAACTGATTTGCCTGTTTGTACAAAATCGAAGGAGGAGTTTGGCTAACGAGGTTCTTCGTCCAGGGGCACGGGCTTCCCTTGAACAAAGACACATCGCAGATGCGTTCGCCCGGACCGTGTTTTCTATTAAACGCACGCACTTAAAAAGGGATATGCATCGAAGAAGCCCAGCATTGTTATAACGTGCCTATATCGGGAAATGTGGTCCCGGATGGTTCAAGGACACTGTCGAGCAACCTTTATCGGTAACTTCACGCAAGCCTGATTTCTTATTCAGCTTTGGCTATGGCTAAGCCCACCAAGTTTTCTCATTATAGATTCATTTAGCGCGTAGGAGCCCAGGAAACTTTTTTTCTTTTGCAGTCGACCCTTTTTCAATGCGCCTGAAAAAAAAATGAGTAAAGAGGGGTACGAGGAAAATTATGCGCGGGGATTATTGGTAATCCTCGGCGTGGAACGCTAAGTGGTCAACTATATAGAAAAAGGGGGCCGCCATTCTGAGCCTGTTCCTGCTTGAAAAAGCAACCAATTCTTTTGCTAGGCGGGTGCAACAAAACGGAATTTATGTTGTGGATTCGCAGAACGAGGGGATTGATGTCCCTCAAAATTGTAACTGTGCTCAACGTGACGGGTAACTTGCCTAGTGCGTTCGTAGCGCAAATAATGAAATTTCACGTAACTACTTTTGTTTTCCTCTAATGCGACGCAAAGAAAAAAAAGATGAACAAGAACGAAGAAAAAAATGTTGGAGACGCTAAAGCTTATTTGCCTTTAGAAGCTGAACGCGATGGCGATATACAGGTCCTATCGCGTACTTCAAACACTTGTGCATGAAAACTTTTCGAATTTGCTGTGCACCCAATACGTGGCCTTAAGTGAATAGGCGCCGTAGCGTGTGTTGTCTTTTATTTATTAAGCGACCAGCTTTAAGCCACGACGCCATCATGACAATTACATGTTGGGACGCCCGCTGGCAATGGGCGCTTGTACCACGCATTATTGCTGTAATATTCCATGTTGCATTTTCAAGCATGTATACAGGACGCGTGTGTTTTTTAAAACATGAAAGCTACTTTTACTGCATTTTCAAGCAGACAAAATCCTCCTGTACACAACACCCTCAAGAGCCCTTGTTGTTGGGACTTTGTTACTGACTACGACGAACGTGTCCTCACAAAGACCAATGTCGCCATAAGGTATAAAGCTGTATTCACAAACAGATGAACGTTATCTTGCTACCAAACTATCCGGGTTCCATCTCCAGCGGGTCCCCGAACGACTCTGGTTCGGTCTCCACTCTGAGCCAGACTTTTTTTTTACCATCTGTTTTTGTTGACATTGTTCTCGATTTCTCGGTTACTCGTAAGATGATGATATTTCGCTGACAACGAACGACGCCGACACCGGCGCTGACACAGGTATTTCTGCGAAACAAGCTCTTTGACGCTGTCGCGTTGAAATTCCGAGACGACTCGCACAATCGAGAAATAGAGGGACGCCCAAGTTCGTACCTGCATGCCAGTTTCTTTCTTTCTTTCTTTCTTTCTTTCTTTCTTTCTTTCTTTCTTTCTTTCTTTCTTTCTTTCTTTCTTTCTTTCTTTCTTTCTTTCTTTCTTTCTTTCTTTCTCTCTTTCTTTCTCTCTTTCTTTTTTTCTTTCTTTCTTTCTTTCTTTCTTTCTTTCTTTAGCATTGCGCAATGCTACCTGCTAGCTGCAAGGCCGCTGGATAAAAGCTAGCAGTTACCTTCCTCCATGCTGGGAACGGGACCATCACCCGCGTGTTAAACAGCTCGACACTTCATTTCGTACGGTCCACAACGATGGCCATTCATTCCTACCCGGGCAACAATCAAATCTGGGAACGTAAAACTATAAGTCACCTCTATTAAAAAATCGGTATTACGCATTAAAACTACCTGCACACCGACAAGCCCATCGTCTAACGAGCAATTATTATTGCAATGGGTTGGATATAAATAGGCACGAGACTTGCACACCTTTAAAGACCGTTCGTTTGGACACTCACCGGATAGCAGTTTGTTTAATTCCATCGCCGTATAAAACATGTACCATTCGCTTCTGTCCTTAGCTTGCTGCCACATGCCTATAGTGTTCGTACGGAGTCTTTCTCCGGAATGATAGCCCCCGGAACGGCTCCATGCTCTCCCATAGTAAAGTACCCCGTACTCTAAATGGTCAACAACTTTTTTTTAAACACAATGAAGATGCCGTCAGTTAGCAGTTTTCCGGACGGCTCACTGCTCTCCCATAGTTGAGTATAAAGTACTCACAACCGTTAAACACAATCTAAACACACGATCATTCCCGGTCCTACATATACCCAGGCTCATTTTGTACCAGTATGAGGGACAATATTATGCACTCCCATGGAAGAGTACCAAGTGTTCTATATCATCACACTTTTAGGGGTGAAGCTCCTTAAGCTGTGGGTCGTGCATCCGCTATGTATTTAGTAGTAGTAGTAGTAGTAGTAGTAGTAGTAGTAGTAGTAGTAGGTAGCCATCTCTACTGCCGGACTAGAGGAGCGGCGTGCGTGCACTTTTAGGGGCGAAGCTCCTTAGGGCGTGGGCTGTGCGTCCCCTATAGCCTGTATGTAGCCACCTCTAGTTTAGTTCTTGCAGTGTTCACTAGATGGCGGTACCGCTCCCTGTATCTAGCCACCTCTAGTTTAGTTCTTGCAGTGTTCACTAGATGGCGGTACCGTCTCCTGTATGTAGCCACCTCTCGTTTAGTTCTTGTAGTGTTTACTAGATGGTGGTACTTGTAGCTGATGATGAAAAGATGCAAGATGTTATAAACTAGAAAGCGGTACTTGTAGTTGATGAAAGACGCGAGATCTTATAAAATAGGAATGATGTCACATATGGCGCGTGTCATTGGTTGAAGGCAATCGTTCGATTTAGTGCGGCGACGTACGCTAGGGGGAGCGATGTAATAAAATCGAGTGGGCAAAATGTACAGAGGATTCATGGTTTACCAGGTTTACCTCCGGAGCTTCGCCCACTCATCATCATTCACTTCGTGGATATGGCGGAATTTTTTTTGAATGGAGGAGGAAACCCGCGCACGTTACTCATGAATTAAAAAGATAGTTGTTTCTGATTAACTAACCTACAGGGACGAGTATCGGTTACTTCATATCCACGAAAACTTGCCTTAAATTTAATGCTTACTAAATAAAAAACTAGTCACAGAAGGACGCACTTTGAGAGCTCTCTGACCAGAAAAGGTTTGCACTCGCTGGGCGTAACTTCCTTAATTTTCGCGAGGTTTAGCGAGAGATGGGCTATTTGCTCGCCGCAGTGTCATAAACTAGCCCTGTATATTGCTATTGTGATTGCTATTCTTGGCTAGATGAATGTTATCATCGAGATCCTGTGAGGTTGCATTGCATAAACCATCTTGAAATTTTATGCGAAATCGCTCTGCTAACATGCGATACGCCGAATTGCTCTCCTTATTGGGCAATATCACGTAGTAAAAAAAAATACAAAAAAACTCGAAACGACATTACGACGCAGTTTCAGTGAAACAGGACTCAGGTTTCGCAAATGCGAATTAGTTAGTCATTCCGCGACAAAGTTACTCCTTCCGAAAATGAGTTCGCAATCGTTTAATTAACTACGCAGCTTTCGCAAAATAGACCTCTCATGGCAAGAAGTATTAGTTCACTTAAATTTCGTTTCTACGTTATGTACCCATTCGAGGTAGTACGCCTTTTGTTACGAAATTCCGCACTGCGTATGTCTACTTATAACCAGATAATATAAAGTGCCTAGAAACACACACAACAATAATCACGCGTTTTTACGCCGTTGGGCAAGTAGTTCTCGTAATTAGCTCAGTTAAGGAAGCGGGCTGAACGTCAGATGTGAATGTTTTTTTTAATCACGATGAAATTAGGTGCAACGTTATGGAATCAACAGGCAGCCTCAAATAGCGACACCACGTTAAAAAAGAGCTCGAATCGCTCTGCTAGCATGCGATACGCCGAATAGCATAGCAATCATAGCACAAAAGAAAAAAAAATCGATTATCGGAGTCTCTTACTTAGTTAATATGGCATGAAAGTGAAATATATATAGCTTTTGCAGATGGTTCTTTTCTTTTAACGTATATGCTGGAAAGACGACGTTAAACTACAGCTCATGCACATCAAGCCAGTCCTTTTTTTATTCGTAATAATTTCTGTTCTATATCGTGATGAAGCAGGATATTTCGCGTGATGTTGCAACAAGAAAAAGAAAGAGGAGGGGGAGGGGGAGGTCTTTCGCTTCAAACTAAAGGCTTCCCAATTTTCTCCAGTTGCCATGGCGGAAAGATCCGCCGTGTTTTGTTTGATTTTTTCTTTCATTATTTGTTTGCTTTCTATTTGTGTGTACCGCCACCTTTCTGATTTTATTAGGCTACATAAGTGGCTGGGCGTTGCAACAGAGCCCGATAACGCCCGTTTCCGCTGTTTTCGCTCCCACCGTTCTTAGGGCCATTCGAACGGACCCTATAACCTATATGCTGTCATTTCCTATCGTTTACTTCTCACAGCTCTACATAACGCCCTCAAGAGCCTTTGTTGTTCGGTCTTTGTTACTGTCTACGACGAACAACTTCTCACAGAGACCAATGTCGCAATAAGGTATAAAGCAATCTTCGCTTATCACCAGTTCACTTAGAAGCCAATAGCTTCTTTCAGCGTATAACGCAGAATCTCTCCGAGATTTCGAGAAAACGACCAACAAAAAACAAACAAACAAAGAAATGGAATGTCTAGTAAAGGCATCAGGAATTGTAGAAGAGGTAGCTTGTTGTTTTTCGTTCCCACTTATTCGTAACGAATTGTTGATATTGCTTGAAAGGTGTCCTTCTTTGATCGCTTTTTTTCCTTTTTTGTGCGTGTTATCGCAGACATATGAATATCGGTGCCCTGTCGGCGGTATGCCTCTGAACAAGCCCGTAATCGGGGAGATATATGATTACCTTCTTTTTCTGACCAGGCTGTGTGAAAGATGACGGCGTACAGCGGGGGAGTTTGGCCATCGCACTGTCCAGTTAACAATCAGCGCTTCTCTTGTGGCCTCACTCTCACTCTCTGTGCATTTTTGGTCTTATCATGCTCTCTCTGCTCACAGAGCCCTGCTCCAGCTGTTCACCCCAATGAGAATGTGTAACCCTGAAAGAGCTATTACGCAGGCGTGGTTCCTGCTTCTATTTTCCCTTTTGAACGCGGCAGCCTTATAGTTACGTTAGCGTTCACGTCCGTGAAACCTGCACGTCTCATCAAAAGCCCACCTGACTTCACTTCACTTCACTTCACTTCGCTTCACTTTATTACCTCAAAGACCCCCTAGAGGGGGTATCACATAAGGGGTGGGAAACATACAACAAATGTAATACATATGCAGGATGGGTACAAGTTTGAACAGTGGTAACCAATACAGAAATAAAATAATACATGTGCAGGATCAGTATACATATCAACAGGCATAACACCTTGCCAAAAAAAAAAAAGACCTGACCTTTTCCAAGCAACGACGATGCACCATAATTTCATGATAATATCACATACCCTTTGGTTCTCGATTAGTCGTATACTAAAGCCATACTTCCCTGAGCACAGCGAGTAAATTATGTGCGCATAGTACAATTGCGCGATGGTCTACACTCACGTTCGTACTTGTGTACACCAATTGATATTATCAGTATGTTGAAAAAAAAAACAAAAAACCTAATACTAATAAGTAAACATGTGCTTAGACTTACTACTAATGCCGATCGGTTGGCAGGCGGCGCGAGTATTTGCTCGTAAAGTTCATATCATGACATTCCATCGTCTCCACTCGGTCAACTTGTTTTTCCCGTTCCCAAGCCCATCCGCTCAATTTTGCCGTCCGTCGAGCCAGTGCTTAGGAAAAGATGACGGGGACATTCCCGACAAGACAAACTTCTTTCGACGCTTTTGTTGACCGCAGGCAACGAACCACTGAAATGAATGAGAAATGAAGCGTAGCGCAGGCAGGCTTCTCATTCCCACGGATAAAGTGTAAGAAAGGAACGCCTCCGGGATAACGTATTCGTATAAAACGTCACAACGCCTTAACGGGGAAAAAAAATAAATAAACGTTCACCGTGGGTGCGCGGAGCGAGGTCACCAGGCGCGCGCCATAACTCAACACGCGACTAGACAAACACGGCGGCAAGCAACCGGTGACCCAGTTTCGAGAGCAGCTCCTTTCTTCTGCACACAAGCAGCTGCACAGTTTTCGTTTCGCGTTCTTTGTTTCTTTAGTTTTACTCCTTTCATGGGCACGTGTGCGTGATAACAAACTCGCCAGAGCGATAACAAATAGCTCGAGAACACGTGACCACTACAAGCGCGTAGTGGGCGAGTAGACGAGCCCGATCGTACAATAAAGACATATTAAAGAAGCGGAGGCGAGCTGTATAAGAACGTCCTCAGAGCTTTGTGTTTAACAGCGTCTGCTAGGCGAATGAGCACTCGGGGGCATCCTTTATTGTTTTTTTTTTCTTCTTTTTTTCAGCATTCCTTTTGTACTCAATAATTCTTCTGCAATGGGGATGTTTGCTGAACTCGTGGTCGCCGACGCTTCGCCGCGATATTATATGGGTTCTAGGTCAAGTGAGCTGGCTTGCATGCGGGTGCATCTTCATGGAATTTCAGTAGCTTTGCACTCATTATTGCAGGTGGCCTTAGCGTTCTAGTGGTCCCGGTGCCTGTTTTGTTGGATAGATAGATAGTTTTCCCTCCAGCAACGCGTTTTCCAACGATATTTCACCGCTTAAATCAGCGGACATATAGCGCATTTCAGGGGCGAAGCTCCTTATAGCGGCACCCGTTCGTCCCTCGTAGTCGTAGTAGTAGTGTGTAACCAGTCTTACATTTTGACCTCCAAGGTTGTGCCGGTGGGAGATTTCTTCTGTGCGTTGTTGCACAATAAAAAGTTCGCAGCGTGTGCGTTATCTAAAAGCCGAATTCCCTTGTCTCTCATTCCCCTTTAGCATCCATTGGCATGTACATATAGCACTATCTGAGAAGAAAGGGTTGCTTCGTTATACTCGCTGGGCGTAACCTCGTAGGTTTTAGAAGGGCTTAGCGAGCGTTGGGCCGCAGTGCCATGAATACAGTGAACTAGTATATGCCATGAACTCGAGGTGGTTAAAGGTGGGACGTAGACACGAAGCCCAAGCCGTAAGAAAGCATGAGTGTGCCTCCTCTCGTGCAGTCCTTGGAATCTCCGCTGGATGGCAGTGCTTCTATATGAGGAATAGATGATGAAAAGATGCGAGATGGTGGTACTTGGAGTGTTGAATGGATGGACGAACGGACACACGGACAGGTGCATGAACGGACGCACAGATGGCTGCACGGACGGACGGACGCATGGACGGACGCAGGAGCGGATGCATGGACGAACGAAGGGACGGACGCACAGATGGACGTGCGGACGCACGAACAGACGCACGCACGGACGGGCGGATGGACGCATGGGTGGCCACACAGACGCACGCATGGAAGGACGGAAGCAAGAACGAATGGACGGACGGATGCTTCACCCCACTCTCCAACATTCGCTCCGTGGATATGCTGCCATTTTTATGCATTGTGGCAATGGAGGAAATCTGCTGTGGCAGAGAAAAGAAAAGAAATCACTTCGAAAAAAAATTACGCGAAATTCATTTGTGCAGAAGATCTGTTAAAAATATCGGCTGTCAAAGATGTCCAAACAGAAGCAGTGTTTCGAAGGAACCATTCAGTTAGGCTTAGCTGATAGCTCAACCTGAAGGAGAACTCTGATCAGTAAACTACAAGCATCAGAAACCTCCCAAACACCAGAAATGTATAGTCGAAGACAAGCTTAATGCGCAGCCACTAGGAAGTTGGGACAGCCAGCGACAAGAAGTTGAGAAGGCGAATGATTGATTGCTACAAGTTCAAACGTGTATTTCTTCCGTGATTCTTCAAATTACTTGCAAGCATTTGTACATAGTAGTAGTGAATAGATAGATAGATAGATAGATAGATAGATAGATAGATAGATAGATAGATAGATAGATAGATAGATAGATAGATTTCCGCTTAACCTGTTGACGCTTGTTGCGCGACTGTCTGTCCAGGTGACGTGGCACGCCGATATATACATCCGCCTTTTTCAACAAACCCTCAGCAGGAAGTCAGCACTTGTTCGTACTTTTAAATGCGAATGCATTTTTTAGTCAAGCTATGTCAGGTGCCCGTCGGGATCCATCCACCGCCCTCTCTCATAGAAACAGCTGCGGGCGCGCGCGCTTACCTCGTACTTATCATAAGGTACCCCTACTTCTTTGAATTGAACGTGACTAGCCACCGCCTCGATGCAGTGCGTTTGAAGCGTGTTTGTTGCGTTTGTTCTGCCAGCGTTTGTGTAGCGTTTTTTTTAACCGTGCACGCTAGCTACTAGAGCTTGAAGAAAAACGCCACGTGCGGCGAACGGTGCTATTGACTGCATGGTGTAAAAAAATTGGCCCCGCATCTGCATGTTACACTGCAAAAGTCGTCAAAAGACGATAGTCTTGCGCCTGTAGAGAGTGAACAAAACGTTTATTCGATGTTCTGCCCAATGAAATCGGTGACTGGTATTCTGGAGGCGCTGCGTTAGAGTGCCTCGAGCGTGCAGCGGAGGCGAACGAGCGGGTCAAGTCAAGTCATACGTGAGACATGAGCGCCATCTGGCAGTTATCTTACAAAACGAAGCGCTCGGCGTGCGCGCTCGTCTCGGCGGTGATAACATGTACAACGCAAGGCGACGGGTAGGTTCCACCACCATGTCGCCTTAGCAAAGCGTTGGAAACACTTGCCTTTTCGCACAAGCGTTGCATGGTCAGCGCAACGTGATAAACGCTACGGTCCTTAGAATTATGTATGCCTTTTCTAGTAAGAGACAGGCATACAGAATATCGACGTGTCGTTATGGTGCCTCAGATATGCGCAAATGCGCAATAAATTTTTAATTTACAATCACACAAGTATGAATGCTGAATCTTGAGCATTACTAGTGGGCGCTGCGGTTGGGGTCGGCCGTTTAGAGTATCGTTCAGCCACTTTGATGCCGCTTAGGGTACCGTTAAGCGTGGACAAACAGACAATTGTACAGACAGACAGATAAACATACAGACCAAAAATGTTGTGTCTAATCTCCCCAAGAAAGACTATCTTCTTTAAAAAAGAAAAGATTATTCTTCTAACGCTGGGTTTTCACGTGCAATACGCCGTTATGGACCCTACGCAATGCATTCGCATTTCCTCACGATTCCCTTCGGAAAGAGGAGGGGGATTTTTTGTCTTTTGTCAGAATTTGGTGGACTGTTGAAGGTAGATTGCCAACAATACTCTACGACAACTTTTCTTGGCATTAGAGTGAACGCTACAGAGCCAAATCACGGCCATCCTACCGCCAGTGAATGTAGTTCTTATGTGATTTTTAAAAAGAAAGAGAAAATGAGCCCCGTAACTGTCTTTCAGGGGGAGGACACCTCAACATTAGCTCACGAGGGATGGGGGTAAGGAGGAATTAAAAGAATAGTAATCAAATCTATATATAGAGAGATGAAGGAGAAAGTGATGCGCAGGGACAGAAAACGACGGATGTAAAGAGTAGATAGGAACGATGTACACAGTCGCAGGTGTCCGAGGACTGAGCCCCACTCGGCGAGAGCTCATGTCGGCGCCAGGAGATGGCGTAGGGCGAGCCAGTTGGCCAGAACTGCGCTCTCGTCTGAGATCGCGGGGGCACAACAGATCGGCACGAAATCCAGAGAGCGAGTGAGAATGTGGTTCCACAACAGCGCCCGTATTTTCACCGTGAAATATAGATATTACTTTTTTTTCCACGTGAAGCGATTTGAAACAGGACGCAGCTTCTACCTTTAAGATTGTCGTACTTACTTTCATCTGTTTGTTGTGACTTCGCGTTTTTGAACGCTCGAGAAAGTCCCGCCTTTTTACGTGCACCTCAAGCGGCGTCTGCCAAGCGGCGTCGGCGTCTTATATGAAACGTGCATGGTGCGTCCGCATCACTTTCCGTAGTGTTACGAGACGCGCGCTAAAACCAAAGACGATTTAAAAAATTGCTGGAGTGGAAATGATTGCTCTGGAGTGAAGCAGTGCCTATGGCAAGATGACGGCTGCGGCGGTCATCTTACTAGGGGCACGATGAAGTATCACCGTTCAGCGATTAAGAACGGAGCATTTTCCTCGCACGCTCGATGAATTTAATGACTTTTTCGAGTCACATAGTGCTCCAAGTGCGTCTTAGTGTTACTAGTTTTTCTTAGTGAGCCTCTAACTGTAGGCAAAGTTATTTATAGATTCAGTCACCGATGCTCGTTTCTGTGCATTATTTCGTCGGAACAACTATTTTTTATTATAGAATTAGCGTAGCATTTACATTAACACATGAAAGTCACTTGACCCATTAAAAGATTTTTGAACTTTTTTTCGATAAACATTTTTTGAAAGTTAGGGTGCGGAATAGTGCAATTGTAATGCATGTTGTCAGTGGGAAAACCGGAATGTTTGGCAGCAAAAGCGCCGCCTTTGCTAAAGAGTCGGCGCTTTCGTTTAAAAACAAACGCTTGTTTCCTGGTACCCAAACTAAGTGGAGACATTGTAGGTGCGCGGGAACTAGTATTCTGAAAAGATTTAGAAGAGACGTTTCACCAGATGCAGAGAGAGAAGAACACACAGATAATGAGTCAGTGAAATCGTTCTAGCTCACCGTAGCTAGACTAATGTCACGAGAAAACTACTCAAGCGGCTACTAACCCACAGAAGGAGGTTAATATATATATATATATATATATATATATATATATATATATATATATATATATATATATATATATATATATATATATAGAGAGAGAGAGAGAGAGAGAGAGAGAGAGAGAAATACAAAAAATGTAGTAAGACAGACAAAAAAACAAGGATATACAAATAAATAAGTATAAACACGTACAAAAAAGGATACTTGAACAGAGAGAAACAAAAGAAACAGACAAATAAAGACAAACAAGGAGTGCCACTCATCTGCGTGGTTGTGCATCAGTGTAGTATTGCGTATCTGCCCCCCCCTCCTCCACCTTAACGAAGAACCCTACGCACGCCTATTGAGGTATGCATATGGTACCGTGCGTCCGCTTTCGAGATAATGATACTATACTGGAGGTTTTTAGTCTGGCAAACACAGTGGTACACGCAAAAGGCTCTGCGTGTACCGTTCGACGCGAACGACGCGAACTGCCCATGTGCCTGTCCGGTAAACGTGGCCACGCCACCGAAATAATTGCCGTTGATTTCCAATGTATCAAGTGGACAATGTGCACGATGGTGCACAGTGTAATCCACTAGCCCTGAAGAGATGCCTTTATTTGCTTGAAAGTCATGGATTGAAGGTATACGACAGCAAAGTGTTTGTGTCATTGGGGCACTGTTTTTGAGTTGCATGCTAATATATTCCATGCTTTAGGCATTGGGATATGCAATGCTGGGATCTCGGAGGGATGACGTGTTTGTTAGCTTTTTTTCAACTTGACTTGGGGACAACTACGGCACACGCTATCCGGTATTAGGCTACGCCTTTGCATTACCGGAATACCAACAGACTAGAAAACTTTCTCAATGAACGCTCACCTCTTCTACGGTGGCGAAGTAGTCGGCGGGGAACTCGTCGTACAGGAACTGATGCACGATGGCCGTCTTGCCCACACGAGCCGCACCGAGTACCACGACACGGTACTGGTCCTTGGCCGGGTGATGGCTGTGGTGGGTGTCCTCCTGGGGCTGGAGCACCGACAGCGACGGTACCTGACCCGTGCTCGGCATGGCTACACACGGCTTGCCGGTGGGATCGAAATAACGCGCGCTTGATGGAGAGCACTAGATCGCACTCGTTTGTCACGGATAGTGGATCCTCAATTATTTGTGTGCACCTGCGAGGAACAGACAAAGAAGACGATTGAAGAAGTGGCTCCCTTAGCATTTTATGGAACACCTCACACACGATGCCACATTAAGCGCGTAGCATACTGCATTTATGTTTTTATCACGAAGAAGTTAGACTATTGATGTTGCTGGAGGACTTCAACCTGTCCCGAATAATTGGCGATCGAAACTAATGTCGTACGAGGTTCAGGCTTTGGGAACTGTTTCAATTCATTTTCCCATAGACACCTTACTAAATTACCTTTTAGTGTTAGTAAAATACACGTGAGCGAAAACATTGCAGTTTGTTACGGTCTGAAGAAGAAGGCCAAAGGTTGCACAATAGATATTGATGTCTCTTCTTCTCTGCGCGAAATGAGCAAGAGGATATCTCTTCCGCATCCTAACTTAAGCCAGAGACCGTTCCTGAGATCAGAGCAAATCGCTAGGCTAGTGCACGGATTCACTTATCTAGTCTACATCTCTCATTCATGAAACAACAAAACCTTGGTAACATGGCCACGAGAACACTGCGTCAGCTGGGCAACAGTTGCAATCCATAATAGATATACCCGTGAATCACTGAGAAGTACGTCGGCCCAGGTTTCCAGTCTCTCGCGCAGTGCATCCGGGTCTAGTATACGAGCAGCGCGGGAATTCCTAATGACCCACTTTTTGGGCACAGCCGCTGCACAGCGAGTGTCGCTTTCCCCACCTGTACTATGGCGTTGCAGTGCAGCGGCAGACCTCGGTTTGCAGCGGAAACGGCTCGAGGACGTCGTATTTCATTCACTCGAGCACGCCGCGCTGAAAGGAAGCCGTGCCTAACAGATGCGAGAAGCCGTGTAACCTCCGCTGGAAATGTCAGCGCGGCCCGCGTTCGATCTCGGGGCTTCTTTTGTTGTTGTTACTTTTTAATTATATACGCGTCTCCCTGCAAGGCGAACGTTCAGTACGTTTTTTGAGGAGTGTGTGAAAAAGCGCAGCCATATCAACGAAGTGAATTATGATGAGTGGGCGAAGCTCCGGAGGTGAACATGGTAAACCATGAGTCCTCCGTTCGTTTTGCCCACTCCATTTTATTACAACGCCTTCGCCTGGCGTACGTCGCCGCGCTAAATCGAACGATTGCCTTCCACTAATGACACGCGCTGTATGTGACATCATTCCTGTTTTATAACATCTGGCATCTTTCATCATCAACTACAAGAACCACCATCTAGTTTATAACATCTTGCATGTTTTCATGATCAGCTACAAGTAGCACCATCTAGTGAACAATGCAAGAACTAAGGAGAGGTAGCTACATACAGGGGACGCATAGCCCACGCCTTAAGGAGCTTCGCCCCTAAAATTTGTCGTGGTGTGGCGAATGCACAGTGACCTCGCGGTCATGAAGAGCTCCGCATGACACACGCCGTGACATACAGATCACAAGTCAAGCGCTTCGTTACGTAACTTGCCCCGCGTTGCCGAGTGCGGACAATAAGAGGCTTGAGCGGTGACACAGCGTATAATGGGCGAAGCTCCTCGTGATTGAGTTGCTGTCCGTTGACGGCGTTGGCGTGCGCCCTAGTCGTAACAATGATGACGATGATGCTGATGAAGATGAAGATGTTCACAGACAATGACTGGATTGTGGAGTCGATGATGTCGTCTCTATACGCTATACGATGCATTTCCCGTGATGGGGAAACAACCAACAGCCACCAGTAAAACTTGAGCAGAGCTTCTCTTGCAAACTTCAGACTGGATTCGATACCAACAAGCAGTAATAATGAAGGTGAAACGAAATTATCAAGTCAACACGATGCCGATCATCACCAATTAACGGTGTATGAAAGTGTACACCCAATGTTTCACTCATTTGAATGCGTGATGGGTCAATGCTATGATTTATGGTAACCCGAACAATGCCACCACGTTGCCCTGTAATCGTCATTCACTTCGAGCGTATGCCATGCTTTTTTTCCCCTTTTATTCGCCACTACTAAATCTCCAACGCTCGGCGACACCGCTGGGTGACCGCGGGTGGGGGTGATGGGACCATGCGTATAGGCTTCTTCAGTGTGTTAGTGAAGAGTATGTTTAATTCACGGTCCTTTCGTGGTTACAAGCCCAATAACGTTAGCGAGCTCGGTGTCGTAGAAATTTCGCCGTGGGTAGTCGGCACTGTTGGTTTGTGAGTGAGGAAATCGTCCTTAAGCGAAAATTGAGAGAGAAGCAAATAAATAAACTTTTGGAGTTATTGAGGATCGAACCGAAGGCCGTTCGCGGGCAAGTAGGTGTCTAACCACAACGCTACAATGTTATTATTATTATTATTATTATTATATTATTATTATTATTATGATTATTATATTATTATTATTATTATTATTCATGCATCACGGCCTCTAAGACTATAGGGAACGTACTATAACCTCATCGCGAGCTACCGTTCGTTAAAAGTCAACCTAACCAACAAATGTCAGTCCGCGATCTATTCTTCGACGTATACGGGGCTGCAGGACAACCTGACCGAGGCATTAAGGCACCCGGTTGCTTACGTTGTATGCACCTGCACGGACCTTGTACATTGACGGTCCCGAAGAACACCTATATATAGGTGGCCGCCCTGGCTCCGGATAAACGACCGCAAGCGGCAACCTTTCGATTTCGTAGTTTACGGGCTCCCGCTATAGCCCGGAAATGCGAGGTGGTCAGATAGTTCCTAACTACGGAATAGCCGCTCTATCGCTCCATTGAAAGAACGTCGGTGACGTTGTCGTTTGCGAAAGTTTTCGCATTTGATGCGTCGGCTGGTCTATGCGGCAAGTTCTTCGATTCTTCGAAAAAGTCATACGACTTCCCATGCCTCGCCCTCTAAGACGACCTGAAGTCGACAAGCACACTCTTTATTTATTTTTTTCTTCTCTGGCGATAATATCAATCACCGAATATCGCAGTAAAGCTGTACTGCAAGTCATCGTTAACTCGACATACGTTAATTCGGAAACCGCAGAGATCATACTCGTTCTCTGGTCGTGACCAGCATATGTGTTATTCAATAGTGTTTAAAAAGAAAGAAGAAAGTTTATATAATAAATATAATAAAATATTAGTCAGAAAATAGGCGCCATCATTTCTATAGCATTCTATCCAAACTGAAATGGCAGTGCTGGCTCCGCTTAAGATGCAGCTGCTGTCGCACAAAGAAAACTTGTGACCCTGCGGAACCGTATTGTTTAGACAATAAAAAAGCTTTTCAAACTATTCTTTGTTTCACGCGAAAAAATACTGAACTGGAGTTCGAAAACAGTAGCTCGTCGCGAAACATTCAAAACAACTTTGGACAATAGAAAGCGATGAAGGTCGAACCTTGACACTGCCCGAATATGCGCACCTATCGGTTGCATAGAAAAGGGGGATTGCTCTTGGAAAACGGCTTCGCCGGTCCGGCGCCAGGGTTACCGTACATTTGCAGTACAGCGGACAATGCATTAACCTTTCGGGGTTGTGCGTTGTACTGCGCCTGCAATCAGGTGTATACAGCGACGGTACAATAGGTATTGGAGTAGAACGAGGGAGGAGGAAGCGGATTCGAACCCGCCACACGTCAAAACTTTTAAATTGGTTGACTGGGCTCTGTTAACTTGCAGTACTCAAAAAGTTTTACCGGGTATGTTCATACAGAAGGCGTCTCAAGAGAGAGAGAGAGAGAGAGAGAGATAAAGATACAAGGAAAGGCAGGGAGGTTGACCAGACGCACATCTGGTTTGCTACCCTGCACTGGGGAAGGGATAAAGGGGAGAAAAGAGGTTGCAGAAAGATGAGAAGGTACACACAATCACGAGCACACTCGGGGAGCACACACAGTTTACAGGCGGTCGCTCAGGTTTGTTGACTTAAGGTAAAGTAGCAGTGCTTTAGTTGCTTTCTGTGCAACTGAGGCAGAGATGCCCAAGGTCCTAGTATCTTCTGCACACAAAATGGTCCGGAA